>JACXGM010002782.1:0-45089 GCA_016801145.1 Umbra pygmaea | reverse complement strand
GCACACATACTGACATTTCTGCATGCACTACATGCCGCGGTCACATAGGACCAACCAGGGCAGCCCATGTTCGTTGTCATCTGGGATGTCAGTTTCCACTGCCCCCTTATTTCCCGGTCCTCAACCTGATAGGGGAAATATTTTCGGCATGGCGGTGGAAGGTCTATGACCACCTACACATGCACGCGTGCCACTCCTGCGAGCAATGGAGGAGGCATGCGGAGACATCGAGGTGGGCTCGATCCACGGGTGGATACGCCACGCCCAGCGATATTTTCCCGTTGCCTGGTAAGGGAGAACATCGCCTGTGATGTGGACGAGGTGACGTGGCCCGACCCCAACTGACGGAGTGATCCCTGACTTGTAATGGGAGTGGTTTCACTACCTGTACAATGTATCACTGAGGCTTGGTTACGGGAATAAAAACGGTTTAAAAACTACAAATGACAGAAGTGTCTTGAGTAAAGATGACCAGTGTGTTGTGTCTGTTTGACTGTTTGTTGTTCATGTGCATGTGTGTTAACTATTGATCTGAAGAGGGCCTTTTGAAGTCAGAGTGTTAGGTTTTGATTGCAGAATGGCAGTTTTGATTGCAGAATGGCAGTTTTGATTGCAGAATGGCAGTTTTGACATGGCAGTTCAATGTTAATCTTCAAGTGTTGTGTAAAGCATTCTTGTGTGTTGAGTTTTGACTCAATGAGCCAAATTATGCATTTTGTGTGTTAGCAATTGGAAAAAACTGTAATGGTGTATATATTCATTTAATAATGTCCCTAAAATTCCTCCATTTTTCCTGAACTTGTTCAAGGTTTTGCGAAAAGAGTGATTGATTCAACAAACGGGTTTAGGCAATTGAGAATTTTGTTCTGAGAATGGGTGTGACTATGGGTGGAGCAAAGCCGCCAGCGAGAGGTCTAAGGTGACACTAATGTCTCTATGACTGTGTTTAGTTCATAAAGTCAAATTCTTCAAATGATTCCTCCTTGGTATGGTATATAAGCCAGCTGACACAACACTAGGGCATCATTATTGATGTCTCTGTATACCTGTTACTGCTTGTGTTGCTGTATGCTAATGCTACGTTTTGTTATTTTGCATAGCAAGATTGAGTAAACATACATTCCAACTGCGCGCCTTCCTCCTGCCTCAACCCTCGCCAGCTACACGACGCACATAGAATCATTACAATGGAGTTTAGTGTTTTAGCAATTCAGAAAAACTGTGTGAAGTTAAAAGAGTCCAGTGAATATAGGAGATGCGAGCAAATTGCACAATTAACCTGGAAAAGTATTTACCATCAAAAGCACAAATGAAATTACTTTTTAATAAACCTTTAGAGAGGCTGATTATTGATCATTATGAAACAGCCTTGTCATGTGGCTGGACAGCTGCCAGATAACATATGCTCTTATAATGACAATAGCATTTGTGTTGATTCTCTTCCGGTTTGATCAGTGCACAAAACCTTTAACTGGAGCAAGTCTTCAAAAATATCATGATATAGCATAACATTTCAAACGAGAACCAACTGTTCTGGAAAAAAACTCAAGAGACCTCAAAAACAGGATAAAGGACCGCTCCAGACTCATAAACACCTCAAAATCAGTGTGTCAATCATGTTTCTGACAGCCACTAAATACACCTTCTCAACGCGTTCGGTAATTCCCAACTCGGCCACCGTAAGTTTTCCAAAAATATAATATAAAATACATCTTAAAATACATCTAGATGCGTTCGTCTGACTTCTTGATACTTATTTGTCCCGCTTTATTCTCTTATCGACTCGATTCAAAGAACGACTCACTTCAAAAACAAACATTTAGTATTTAAAAAAATGTTGCAGTAGCGTTAACAAAGTTTTTCGGGAAAACCTACGGTGGCCGAGTTGGGAATTACCAACGTGCTGAGAAGGTGTAATGACTGTCCTGCCCAAAACATGACCAGCACAAGAAGAAGAGCTGGAAATGTTCATGGATCCTGGGTTCTGTAATTCACATGACAGTAATTGCATGTTGATGATGCTGAGCTGTCACAGAACCAACCATCTGTGCCTCAACCCCCACAGCCCATCAACAGTCGGTTAGTATTCACTAAGCCAGGTGGACTCACCATGTCCATCCCCCAAAAAGCACACAGATGAAAACAAATGTAAGAAAATTCAAGACCGATTAATATATTTTTGGCCATCTAAGGCTCTCATTCTGAAAAACACACTTAGCCTCCTACAGCACAGCTTCTATGCAGCTCATCCTTCACGTCTACATGGGCATTGGACCCTGATGTTTGTCAGTTTACATGGCAAACAAATCTAACTGGAAGAAAACAATCATTGTCAGGCTAGCGTTGACAGCTGGGACATGGTGGCAATGAGTACTGTCATACTTAGGGAGCCCACTATGCTAGTTATTACATTATATCTTGTGGGGACATGTATAGTGTTACTATTTGGGTTACTAATATAGCGTTACTATTTGGGTTACTAATATAGTGTTACTAATTTGGGTTACTATTTGGTTTCGGCATTATCAATTAGGGTTAAGGTTACGGTTAGGCATTATTCCAAGGTTAAGTTTAGGCACTCATTTTGGGTTGTTGAGGTTAAGTTTAGGGTTATGGTTAAGGTTAGGGTAAAGGTTAGGTTTAGGGCTAGGAAAAAGGGAACATTAATTTTTAGGTCATGATTAGTTATCAGGGCCCCACAAAGACAAAGAGACAAAAGTGTGTGTGTGTTTGTTCGTACATCTGTATGCTTGCGTTTGGGGGGGGTCTTCCTCCATCACTCCAGCTGTCAGTAGCCTCTGCGCTATGCCTTGAACTACACACTGACTCTGTCATTTGCCTAACTTAAAGAGCATAAACCTTGTGTATATTATGGAGGAAAACCTGCTCAACTCAGCCAGTGTGTAGGGGAATCGTTTCCTACACATCTCCTCCAAAACTGATACGGGCCACAGCACTGCCCTAAGTATTGTTCCGACCCAAAGGGACACGTCACGCTAACCGTGCCTTGATAAGGCTGTGGTGCATCTCCTCAGGGTTTGGCAGGCTGAGGTGTAGGTACCGTACAGATCTAGGTCAAACAGCAGTGAGGATTCTGAGAGCTCACACTGCATCAGTGGAAGGTCGGCTAAGCTGAGGGGTCCCCAGGGTATTCTGGGAGCTGAAAGCAGGAGAATGAAATGTGACTAAGACTGCTGGAAGTGAGTGAACCCCCAGTGGTGTTTCCAGGGCAGCGGTGGGACACTTTATCTCTGGTCAGATAAGGAGTCAGCTTAGATGCACCTGACTGACAGAACAGGAGGGAAGGACACCTGAAATGTCCGCAGGGGAGACGGAGTGAAAAGAAAGTAGGAAGAGATCTCACAGGAAAACCCATTGATCCACGAGCTAAGACAAAGGAAATTACACTGTTTGCCTGTGGACCCACAAATGCTAACAGGTATATCAATCTTGACAAAACAGCACCAGACAAACCTTTACTTCTCACTTGTATCCCACCCCTCTACATCCCACTAACAAAATCTGTAAGCCTGTGAAGATTCACTCACTCAAAGGATCTAAAAATATACCAATGAAGAGTTACAGTCAATTGCTTCTTCACTCACAAGTAGGCTGTTTGGAAGAGGATGAACAGATGAGAAGATGAGAGGATGAAAGGGTGAGATAATTAAAGGATGAGAGGATGCAAGGATGAGATTGTTAAAGGATGAGAGGATGAGAGGATGAAAGGATGAGGGGATAAAAGGATAAAAGGATGAGAGGATGCAGCGATGAGATCATTAAAGGATGAGAGGATGAAAGGATGAGATAATTAAAGGATGAGAGGATGCAAGGATGAGAGCATGAAAGGATAAGAGGATGAGATGATTAAAGGATAAATGGATGAGAGGATGAAAGGATGAAAGGATGAGAGGACGAATGGATGAGATAATTAAAGGATGAGAGGATGAAACGATGAGATAATTTAAGGATGAGAGGATGAAAGGATGAGTAGATGAGAGAATTAAAGGATGAGAGGATCAGTGGACGAGAGGATGAGAGGAAGTGAGGATGAAAGGATGAGAGGATTAAAGGATGAGAGAATAAAAGGATGAGAGGATCAGTGGACGAGAGGATGAGAGGAAGTGAGGATGAAGGATGAGAGGATGAAAGAATGAAAGGATGAGGGGATGAGAGAATGAAAAGATGAGAGGATGAGAAAATGAGAGGATGAGAGAATGGCAGTGAAGTGCTAAATAAATAGCTCATGATGCAAAGTAGCGGCCCAGGCAACTTGATGTACTAGTCCGTGCTCATAGAGTTTTATCATGTTTTTTGTTTTGTTCTTTACTCTTTTTTGAAGATGGCTGGCCAACAGTGGTAAAAAAGGAATGTTGCATCAACGTTTTCCAAGTGTGAGATTATCTGTGTGTGTATGTTACTTTCATGGAGAGTAATCCGACTCATAGAAGGTAGTGCTGCAGTCAGGCAAACCACAGTTCACCCATTGCTGGTGCAGCAGTCTATCGCTGGAAAACAGTGTGAAGGTTGTTGATTTTATCACAACAATGTTAATACACACGCGATAACAAAGAGCACAGCGTTCTGCCTGACGCTTCAGTCCCATCCTTTCATGTGCAGCCAGAGGTCGTGCAACACCTCAAGGACAGTGCAGGTCATCCCCATTATCAAGGCAGAGTCCACCTGACCTTGAGTTAATGGCTGCCTTTCCCACAGCAGGGCACAAACACACATTATCATACACATAATTTATTCATAACGCGTCTATTTACATTGCCATGCATATAAATATCTGCATTAGAGAGAGAGAGGAATAGTGTTAAAATGCAGTGTTACCGATGTGTGTGTGTACTTACGCCTCCTGTGGCTGTGTGTTTGGCTCTTGTCAACATTGAACTAATGAACAGGATTTGGTAAAAGGCATGGTGCGATGTAGATATCAAACAGACACGAACACACACACACAAAACAGTTCTCCTGAAATGTAATTATAGCTAGTTGTCAGTAGCGGTAACATGTTATACATGTGGGTAGCTGGTTTTAGGTTGGTGCAGGAAACCCAAGCGCTTTGCCTGTGTCTCCATCTTAACGGTTCAGTGCTGCTGACAGTTTGTCCACGAGACTCTTGCCGTTACTTACAGGGCCATAATGTGCATGAATGTAAATTAGCACAGGTCGGTTCAGCAAACAAATGGGAGGAGTCTCGCTCAGCAACAAGAGGCAGGGAGAGTTTGAACCTATGAGAACGGCTCACCCAAAAAAGCTTTCCAATAGGAATAATTTGAGTCAAAACTGTGCAGCAGTCAACAGAACATTGGTACTATAGAGCAAGTTTAACGCCATGCTCAGGTTGAGAACTGTTGAGGAAGGCATGTACACGGAATTCCTCTTCCCTAAAATATGCGGATCTGTACTTGCTTGGTACCAGGAAGTAGTGTGGAACAAGGAAGTGTACAACATCTAAACATACCATCTAAACCCTAGGGGGAAAAAAGACCACTCCAGAGTAGAGCCATTAAATATAGAGAACAATAATACATTCGATTTAAAGCGCCTTTCAAGAAACCCAAGGACACTGAATAGCCATTCTACTGAGAGAAAATTAAGGAAAATGACCAGTGAAGGTGGTGCAGTGTGAGGGTGAAGTGTTCCCAGGGTTTGGTGCATGTGAGGACCCTGGCAGGAGAGTTTGGGACATACTGAATCCTATCCAGGGCTTTGCCTGACACCCCATCTAGGTCTCCATTGCAGTAGTCCAGACGTGATGTTACAAAAGAGTGTATGAGTGTCTCTGCTACCGGGTCAGTGAGGAAAGGGCGGAGCCTTGATATGTCACAGAGGTGAAAGATGGCAGATTTAGTGATGTATGTGGGGCTCAAATGAGAGCGTGGGGTCAAAGAGGACACCAAGAATTCTGACCTCAGAGAATGGGCAGATAAAACAGACATCAATGGACCTCTTAAGAGGAGCCCTAGGAGCCACAAGCACGATCTACATTTTATTGCTGTTGAGTTTAAGTTGATTAGCAGTTATCCGGGTTTTATGTCTTTGAGACAGTTAATTAGTGGAGGGGAGAGAGGACTGAGGTGTGTTTGGGTAGCGTATGTCATCCGCATGTAAGTGGAAATAAAGACCATGGTGGTGAATAATCTGGTCCAGTGGTAGAATGTATATGATGAACAACAGGGGTCCAAGCACAGAACTCTGAGGTACACCTTGGGTGACCGGAGCTGAGGGGGATTTAGAGTTCTGCAGAAACACAAACCTCTTACAGTCTAACAAATGGGATATGAACCAGTCAACGGCAGTTCCAGATATGCCCGAAACTGATTATATACGTTCCATGAGGATGGTGTGGCAAACGGTGTCAAAGGCAGCAGACAGGTCCAAGAGGATGAGAATGGAAAGTGGCGGAAGTCAGCAGCAATGAGGAGATCATGAATTACTTTGATCAAGGCAGTCTCCGTGCTGTGCTTGACTCGGAAACCTGATTGAAGAAGTTCATACAGGTCATGATTGGTCATGTGACACTGTAGTTGCTTAGTGACTGCACGCTCAAGGAAATACTGCTGATCATACTCATATACCCTAGTGGCAACACGTTAAATGGTATATTGGTTTTTCACGCTATTCTACCATTCAATCCTGCCATACACCGGCTCTGCATTTTGATAACAGTGAAAATCTCTCTATGTTATATCGTAAGTTATATTTCGCCTCATAGAAAATCATAGCGTGAACAGATAAGATTATGTTGACAACCATTACCATGTCCCAAAATAACTTACACAAATATCAAAATGCAAGGTAAGGTTATTAGAAACACATACCTTATTTGAAAAAAATCTATAAATCTCCTATGGAAAACAAATCATGATGGAATAGCATAGTGGTTTGTGTTTGTTACTTCGATCTCCGGGACTAGGCTGTGTTTGTTAGTGAAGGAGTAGGGCCTGCTAGGTATTGGGCTGTGTTAGTGAACTCTGACCTTCAAGGCTACAGTGTCATAAACACAGCGGTATGAAGTATTAATAATGGATAGGATGCATACTCGTATCGGAGTCCTGCACAACAGCTCATCTGAATGAAAAACAGAAGGTGGATAGAGAGAGAGGCTCAGAGTAAAAAAGAGATACTGGACCTGTAAAAATAAGGAATAAAAAGAGATACTGGACCTGTAAATATAAGGAATAAAAAGAGATACTGGACCTGTAAAAATAAGGAATAAAAAGAGATACTGGACCTGTAAAAATAAGGAATAAAAAGAGATACTGGACCTGTAAAAATAAGGAATAAAAAGAGATACTGACCTGTAAAAATAAGGAATAAAAAGAGATACTGGACCTGTACAAATAAGGAATAAACGGAGATACTGGACCTGTAAAAATAAGGAATAAAAAGAGATACTGGACCTGTTAAAATAAGGAATAAAAAGAGATACTGGACCTGTAAAAATAAGGAATGAAAAGAGATACTGGACCTGTAAAAATAAGGAATAAAGAGATACTGGACCTGTTAAAATAAGGAATAAAAAGAAAGCAGAGGAACAGACAGCTTGGATGACTGGGGAGGTGATGGCTGTAGGGCAGAAGAGAGGTGTACAGGGGTGTCTGTCTGTCTGTCTGTCTGTCTGTCTGTCTGTCTGTCTGTCTGTCTGTCTGTCTGTCTGTCTGTCTGTCTGTCTGTCTGTCTGTCTGTCTGTCTGTCAGACCCTTGTTAATACTGTACCATAGGTCCCGTCTGGCCCCAATGTATTGTTCTGTGTATCAATGTATCAATGACATGGGGACATGACAACAGAGATATTCCTGATGTTAGTAAAGAAGATATACCCCTGATGTTAGTACAGAAGATATAGCTCAGATATTAGTATAACAGAGATAATACTGATTTAGTAGAACAGAGATAGTGCTGACGTTAGTATCACAGAGTTAGTCCTGATATTAGTACAGTACCCTGCTTTGCTAAGATAAGGACTAATGATGAACCGTATGTTACCTATGCTGTACATTCAGAAGCTTGGGAAATCTGGAACATCTTGGCTTGGCCACTTAAAGAAATATATTTAAATGCAACATTTTTCTAAAAGCAGGGGTACTTTGACATCCTGCAGGTGCAGCATTGTACGCTGAGATTCTGTTCTCCCTGAAGGATAGATCTTTTGATTTTGGAACAGGTGTCCCAGTGTGGGGCACCTATTCCATTGAAATGAGACATAGACTCTTGTATATACATATGTGTTTTAGTTAATTTAGTTCATTTTGTCATTCGAGTTCAACGAACTGTTGATTTGTATTGAGTGTGTGTTATGGAGATGTGGCACCACCCCCCTGAACACCAGAAGCATAGATAGGGCTCTACTTAATTAAGCCTTGTGCTGGTTTTATCTGATTGCAAATTGCATACAGCTGTTTTCCTATTAGATCCTATTTAGCTCTGGTGATTCAGGGTTGTGGTGCGGTTCATTAAGGTTTTGTCACGTTTGGTTCCCTGTCTTGTTGTGTTTAATGGATGTTTGACAATCTCTGCTGTTTGTGCCTTTGTCACAATTACGAGTCGTAAGTAGAGTACAAGTGTATTATCTACAGATGTAGATTTGATTTACGTGTTCTATGCTGCGGTTAGAGCATAGTCCTTTTCCTGAAATCTATATACGTTGTGCACACTCTCTAGAAATCCTTTCAGCAAGACAGGAAGACTTGTTAGTTTTATTTGTTCATTCAACAAGTTGATTAAACTCATTAAAACAACAGACCCCTACACCTCGCCTGGTCTCCCTTCCTCCTCAACTAATACCTAAACTGTGACAGATTTTCCACTGGCAACACCAAACTATTACAATTCTTTAAGGGTTTATTGCTGAGATGAATGAACCATTGGAACAAAAATAACAGTTTACGATCTGACCAATCTGATCTACATAGTTCTAGAAAAAAAACAGGTTCCATATACTGCAACAATTTTTTTTTGAAAAAGATAATGTTGCAAGACAAATAATACATTTCTGGTAATATGATGGACCATTATGTTTGCACAGTTTCTGTAAGAGGCTGCTGTGTTGGGCTTGGAAGAGTTGTCTCCACTGATCAGAGAGGCCAGATCACCAGGAACGACCCAGGATCCACGGCCACTCGTCGGGCCAGTTCCTCATGGTAATGACGCCACAGTGAACACGTTACATAAAGCAGCGGTGTCTATTCCCTGCCTTCCTTAGGAAATACAGTCACGTCCAAGTGGAGCTTCAGTTAAACTGAATAATACATCTGTAGTTATTCATCCCTTCTCCTCGCCCTCCATTGTAGCTCAATCTGTAGTGGTGTTCATCCATCTTTCTGTCTCTCTCTCTATCTTTGTGACTTTCTAAAAACCAATCGGTCTCGCTCTCTCGCTGTCTTGTTTGCTGTGGATTGACTTAGTGAACTCTTGTAGACAAGCTGCTTAAGACGCCTCTCAATGAACAATGTGTTTATTTTTGTAATTTTATTTTATATTCTTTGTTATAGGTTATAAAAGAAATCCAGTTGACAATTACTACAAATACAACCTAAATATCCATTTGATGTTTATCTACAAACAAAAATGAGAAAATAATATTTAACCATAATCCTAACATACAACCCTTTCCTGTACCTCCCATATCCCTTAATGGCTAAAGTTCAGACAGTAAAGTTCAGACTGTTAAACAATGGGCTTTATGATCGAACGCAGCACACATCACTGAACTGGTGGCTGTTAACTGATAAAATACTGGTGAGAACTAGGGGTGTGCCGTTTTCGGAATTGTTGATGACGGTTATGACGTAGGTCAAAGATGACGGTTATGACATAATAACGTTGGTCTGTTATAAGACTGTCCGATTGCAGCACACAACTTAGTTTAAATTGCCTTTGAATAAATAATGAGCAGACACTAATTACTCGCTATACGTTTATTTAGGATTTACAGCAAGCCAACTACCAATGAACGTGCTTTGTATTAAGTAGCTAAATCACACACAGTTAACAAAAGTAGCCTTCTTAAATTTTCTAAGAGCTGCATAAAAATGAATTAGTTAATTACAAATGATGGAATCTACATACCTTTACCAAAGAATAAAAGACGAATAACGACTGTTGTAATAGCTAACAGTGCACCATATTCAACTGCCTTTGAACTGTAGGATGGTTGAGCAGCAGTGAAGCAGTGTTTAATCTAAATGTCCGCGTAGGTTAATCTTCAGGTGGTTACAGAGATTGCTGGTGTTGGCATTTGTATCAAATACAGTTTTTTGGATATTCAGCAAACATCAAGGATTTTTGGTTTTCCATTCCATTGCAACCGAAATGTGAAATCACCGCTATCACCAAACGACCTGTAGGAAGCACCTCCCTAACACGTCGTCATTGAACACAGTTGAACTGATATATTCTCCATATTCTCACCTCATTCGGGAAAGAAACAGACTGTTCACCCTCCCCCACTCTAATGAATAGGTGTCGTTTAAACCGTAGGCCGCCTTGCACCCCCACCCCCCACACTTGCCATTAAACTCCGTTGAGCAAATCTCAGTTATGCTATTTTCCAAAGAATGAAATACAGTTGGAAAAGACTTAGACCATTTATAACACAGACTGTTAGTAAAACAATTATTTTTAATCAGTATTTAAACACTAGGAATAATAAAAAAAATGTAAATATTTAAATAACACGGTTTTGGCAGTTATAGAGTCCTAATGACGTGTTCATCTATAACCGTTGGTCTCACGGTTATTTAATAACCGTCACACCCCTAGTGAGACCACAAGACAATCCAGCTACCTGTGAACCGGTACCCTAACATAAAGGTAATCAATGTACTGAGTTGTCTGGAAGCCTGGAAGCATGGATTGGTACACCTAAAAATGGCTGCCGCTCTGACCATTCTGCTACATTGATTTGCATTGGAATGGCACTTCGAATCATTCAATTTCTATGGGAGAAACCATAAACCTATATTACATGTAGTGCACAATGTATCAGCATGCAGGTGTTTAAAGCAGGTCTGACATGACTGTGATGCCGCTCCCTAAAGCATGCCAACAAAAGAGACAAGGACACCAGCGAGACGGAGAGAAGATGGTGAGGCGAGAAGGAGACACTGGCACATTATTACTGTTCTAGTATCATTCAGGCAAACAGGACCCTAACATGCAACAGAGAGGCAGAGAGATGAGGCTGTAGAACCAGTTTCAAGCTTCCTTTTTCTATGAAACCAAGTTACTGAAATAGAAAGAGCGGAAGTACAGAGGACAGCAGCTGCTTCATTCGGTGACCCATTCCCAGTTTTAATTATCTGCATAGATTTGACTAGGGCATGCGCCTATATGTGAAAATGACTCATTACTATATACTACACATGATAATGAGTAATTTCTAAAGGCTTTAAGTGATAATGATTCAACACAAAATACTATTGTTAACAATGAGACGAGACACAACAAGACTACTACAGTCATTATTACACTGCTCCAAAAAATGTATTCAACAAACACATCACAAATCGGGTCTCGATGAACCAAACATATTAAAGATCAAAATCTTTACAGTACATTGCGCAAACTGAGAACAAATGACATAACAACGGTTGATGGAAACCGAAATCACCAACCGATTGAGGGCCGGATTCAAACTCACACCGAAAATTACAGTAAACTATTTAAATCACAGGCTGTTCCAACTTGCGTGAATTTCATCACGGCAACTGATAATGTGACTCAGTAGTGTGTATAGCCCCCACGTGCCTGTATGGACTCCCGACGATGTCTGGGCATGCTCCTGATGAGACGGCGGATGGTGTCCTGGGGGATCTCCTCCCAGACCTGGATCAGGGCCTCATTGAGCTCCTGGACAGTCTTTTGCACTACTTGGAGCCGTTTGATGCACCGATACATAACATCCCAATTGGATTAAATTGGATTCAGGTCTGGAAAAAGCGGAGGACATTGGCAGGGCATTGTCCCACACCAGTAGGAACCCAGGGCCCACTGCACCAGCATAAGACCTGAATATGGGTCTGAGGATTTCATCCTGGTACCTAACAGCATGATGGGTAGCATGATGAGGTCTTTGCGACCCTCCAAGGATATGCCTCCCCAGACCATCACTGACCCACCACCAAACCGGTCATGCTGGATGATGTTGCAGGCAGGATAGCGTTCACCATGGTGTCTCCAGACTGTTTCACGTCTGTAATATGTGCTCAGTGTGAACCTTCTCTCATTTGTGAAGTGAATGGGGCGCCAATGGCAAAACTGCAAATTCTGGTGTTCCCTGGCGAATGCCAATCCAGCTGCACAGTGCTGGGCTGTGAGCCCGGGTCCCACTCCAGGATGTTGGGCCCTCATGACGCCCTCATGTAGTCTGTTTCTGACAGTTTGGTCAGACACATGCACACCATTAGCCCACTGGAGGTCATTTTGTAGGGCTCTGGCAGTGCTCCTCTTGTTCCTCCTCATACAAAGGAACAGATACCGGTCTTGCTGCTGGGTTGATGCCCTTCATCGTGTAATGGCCATCTCCTGGTATTTCCATGCTCTTGAGACTGTACTGGGAGGCACAGTCAACCTTCTTGATACAGCACGTATGCATGTGCCATCCTGGAGGAGCTGGACTACCTGTGCAACCTGAATGTGCTGCAGGTACCAACGCATGCTACCAGTAGTGACAACAACACTAATAAAACACAAAACTGAAGAAAAACCAGTCAAGGAGGACAAGGACGGAGTCATCAGTTGTCTGTGGCCACCACCTGCAAAATCATTCCCTTTTTGGGGGTTGTCTTGCTGTTGCCTCTCCGGTGCATATTTTATAACAAATATAATCTTAAAATATTGAAATATGCTTGTGGGAACAATAGTAAGGCAAAGTCACACTATGATTATGAAACGAAAGGGCACTGCGTTGAGGTAGGAGCAGATCAGAGCTATCAGAAAGACTATAAGTACTATCGATACAAAGGGATACAGAATGAGAAGTAAAGAGGGAGAGATGCAGGCAGAGAGATACCAAAGAAGAGATACAATGTGAGTGATACAGGTGGAGAGATACAAAGAAGAGTTACAGGAGGAGAGATACAGAAGGAGAGATACAGGAGGAGAGATACAGTAAGAAAGATACAGAAGGAAAGATACAGAAGGAAAGATACATGAGGAGAGATACAGAAGGAGAAATTAAGGAGAGATACAGAAGGAGAGATACTGGATAATATATACAGAATTAGAGATACAGAAGGAGAAGAGATAAGAGGAGAAGAGATACATGAGGAGCTATAGAGAAGCAGAGATACAGAAGAAAAAGGTACAGGAGAGATCGTGGATTAGAGATACAGAAGAAGAGATACAGAAGGAAAGATAGAGAAGGAGAGATACAGGAGAGATGCTAGAGGAGAGATACAGAAGAAGAAATATATGTGGGGTAAAGGCACAAATAAGAGCATCAGTTAACTAACATGAAGGATCAGATGCAGACAAACCTTCGGGCTCTGAGCTCTCTTTGTGGACGACTTGCTTCAGTGGGCAGCAGAAGATTTCGTGACACTTAGCACGAAACGGGGACCCTTTACTCCTTAAATCCACTGATGAATGGATGGAATCCTGCCGCAACATAATGTACTCCTGGGTACCTGGGGCAGCGTCATCCTGGACTGTGGTGGTGCCATAACAGAATGAGCTGAGGTTAGAAGAGCGTTCACCACACCACAGACAGAACAACACAGGGCAGAAACACAGGCCAAAGAAAGACAGCAAAGACATCACAGCATCAGCAACCAATAGAGCGTTAGTTTACCACAACATTTATTACTACACACAAGAGACAGGGTTAGCATGTAAACAGGGAGACAGAAAGGGGTTTCTAGAAAGAGAGTTAAGAGACACAGAAACAGGAGAACATCAAGCTCACTAAAAAGCTTGAATAAATGATGAAGAGATGAAGAAAAGTAGGTAGGTAGGGAGGTAGGGAGTTGCAGAAATGGGTAAAAATATACAGATACGCATCACACGTAATGGTTACCTAATGATCACTTTAGGACGGAACAGCAATGCAGCGTGCTGATCACGACCAGGCACGACCTTTGAAGGTAAGGCAAGCTAAGGCAAAGGCATGCACAGATCTCAGACCAGCCAAGCAGAGTGAGTTAGTCGGTAATGTTTTCATGGAATCACACATGCAGAGGTGATACATTCGAAGATTACAGTGAATTATATGAGGACATGATGGCATCAACGGGTCCTCCAGTGTCATGCTACAGGCCTATCTGATGTGGGTGGATTCCTGCCTGAAGAGTCTGTTACATTATGATTAACCTCTCCAAGCAACTACAACTCATTCCCCTTCATCTCCACATTAATGCTTTATCAGCCATCCTCCGTCTGTTACCTGAGAACCCGGTACTGACATGAATGCAAAGGACTGGCATATTGAACCACTTAACCCTCCTGACGGCCTGGCTGTCACCAGATAAACAGAGTTCGAAGGTCAGTGCCATTTGCATTTATTCTATTCACATACTGTGATTTTATGCCAACGTCCAGATGCCATCTGAGGTAAAGTGACTCAGTAATAAAGCGCCATCTCATCTCCAAAACGGTATTACCAGTGAAACGTCAATGGATTATTTATAGCTCTATGAGCTAACTCAAGGTTTTGAGAACATTTTCTCTTCCTACCAGTTCGCTCTCTTACTGCGGAGCACCCTGCTGGAAACACCAGAACACCAAAACAAACGCTCGCGCAACACACACAGGTAGTTACAGACGTGTGTAACAAATATATAATAAACGGAAAAGTACAAGCACACAGGCGCATGAATATGCCCTGTCTCTCCAGTCTTGTGGGACCAATTAATTTCAGTTAGTGTTGCAGACGTGCTCTTCTAGCCATCTTAAAGAACATAGAGTTAAAATTAGAACCTGATGTAGATCCAGCACACAAAGAGCCTGTTCTGCAATTAAGAAATGCTGACAGGGTTACAAGAGCATTTAAAAGGTGTATTTCATTTAGTGCTTAAAGTGACTCTGCATGAGATTAAACCGAACCAGGATTAAACTACAGACAACTTCAGTAAATGGCAAAAGCCTGTTCCTGATAATTACAATAATGTATAATATAGCATACATACAGTCTAGACCAGGGGTCTCAAACAGCTTCATCTCAAGCGACTGGTACACTTAAATAATTCCACTGGATAGCTGTCTGCACTTTTCAGGCTTGACAAATTCAGTGTGACATTTTCATGAGGTAGGCTAATGGACAGATTTTGTTGACAAAACATTCCTGGCGCTTCTTGCGAAATGCCATTGTTAAAGCGTGTCATGCTTTACGATGACAGACTGCCTGTGTTTTAGTTGTTGCTAGTACAAAGCTGAGTAAAAGAGGAAAATAATTAGGCTAATCTTTGACTATAAGCACCATTTATCTGCTAGGTTCATTATTTAAGGAAAATTACACAGAAAAACAATACAAAAAATTCTGAAAAATTAATGCTAATCCACGGTATATTAAAGTGCATTTTGGAAAAGGTTACCCTTATTTGACCAAGTACTGTATATTGACTGGGTGTAGGAGCAGGGGGAACAGTTAGAAGCAGGTAATTATGGAATTATGAGAATATTTAATGGAAAATATTAAATGTGAATCCCCCCCCACACGCACACACACACGCACGCACACACGCACGCACGCACACACACACACACACACACACACACACACACACACACAAACACACACACACACACACCAATATCAAAAATATTCCAATGCTATTGGGTGCAGTTCTATCTCTTGGAGCAAAAATCTAAAAGCAAAACATTTCTTTTTGAATTATCAAAAGTAGATATCATGTTCAATAATGCCTGGCCTGGACTAATTGATTTACAAACAAGAAGAGTCAATAGCAGGTTTATCAACAGAAACCTCCCATCACAAATTCACCCGTAGACACCTACAGTGTAGATACGCATATAGACCTCACCATCCCCCCAGGTACACACACACAAACAGACACACACAGACAGTAAAGTCACACAGCATACCAATTCAGCAATACTTTACGCTTTTTCTCTAAAAATGATGTCTCTTTGTTTTAGTCAAGATCACACAAACCTACTCTACATTACTCACTCCTAAACTATGTTTAGGACTAAAAACGAGTCAAAGAACTGAGATTGAAACTTTTATTGGTATTTTGGGTAACACACGTTCTAATGTTGTTATGCATTATGAAACGTGACATTTCCATGACTCACAGAGCTGTTCTCATGGCGATACGTAAAAAATATTACAAAAACTAAAAATTTGTACACATGTGTATGTTTCCGTAGTCAGGGAAACGTAATCCTCATTCTGTTATGAAACTTAAAAAAGAGAGTTTACCTTAGCCTAACCTTAACCTCACCTTACCCTAACTTTAAACTCACTAACCTAGCATGTTATCCTTGAAATAAATGTTCCCCAAGTACTTTAAAATGTAAATGATTGGGGTGATTCAATATGTATGAAAGCTCAAATTTGAATGGCCATATCGTAATTCCGTCTACGTAATGCTGCAAAATTTCCATTAATTACGGTTACCCACGTATCGCTATGAGAATGTGTTGTTCTGCAACATCTAAAAGAAGAAACCCTTCAGGGTTATAATGAATAACATTTGAGTGATTTATTAATTCATTGACTGATTTTGAGTTTAATGGATCATTTCTATATGCTAAAGATCGTACTGCTTAATTTGAGGCCCTCATAAATGATGTCTCAGTGCTCATTGGCTGCACCCCCCCAGACTCTATCTGTAAGCCGTGACAGTGGGGTCAAGTGGTCCTCCAGAGAAACACTGAGCCTCTTCAAATACAGCTAGCAGTCTCTGCCGGATGCTGGTTACTTCAGGCTGAAAGCCAGGGTAAACTTTCTAACTACTCACTAGCACATGTGCACAGGCTGTCCTCTTCTCTATGGTGAACTCTGAGGTCTGTCTAAGTGCTCCCATCGGACTGATCTTATCTAGCACAGTTAAGAAAACAGAGAGCGATGTATTCTAAGAAAGAGAGAGTAAATAGAGAGAAAGGAACCCCACTCAGCATAATCATTAAAAACAAATCATAGATATCTAACTATTTAGAACAAAACAATTACTCAGTTGAAGGTAACAAAGTCATATGTTGCGTTGAGAGCCTGACTACAGCAAAAAGTCAAAGGATGCCTAATTCATTCAAAGTGGTTAGTAAGGACCCTATTAGTGGCCATATTACCGGCAACAATATAAATGAGGGACAGAGGGAGCCGTGGGTCACCAGTGGACTGGATCTCATCCTTTACTGCCTGCCCCGCACTGCTCTGCCCTGTGATTGAGTGTGTATACCAGGGCTGAGGTGATCGATGGCAGGCCCATCCCTGGACTGCACTACCGTCAGCCAAGCTGTACAAAATGAGCCGTTACCCTGATGCATGATGGGACATGATGTATGGGAGGCTCGGCAGCCATCAGATTCTAGCTGGGGTGGCGATTGATGTCCGTGGCCACTGCACTGATAGCCAATCACAGGCTGGGGAACGCTTAAAGAGGGGTCGAAGGATTGGCTGATGTAAGGCAAATCACCTTTAAACTACTGCTTTCTCATCTCCTCAAAACCTCCTCCAACGATCGTACAACTCTTAGGTAATGGGGCGACCTGCATGGTGATTGAGAGGGTTTAGGGTGCAAGCCAAAGTAGAAGGCTGAACTTTCGACTTCCCTGGCCTGCCAGATCTCACTAAATGATAGACAGTAGCTGTCAGTGTTCAACATCAGTGTTCTCAGCGGTCATTTACGGGACTGACCTCGACTCAGGTATGGGAATGTTCAAGGATAGGCCTGCCAGAGTACCAGTGTTAAGCAGCCCCATGTCAGGACTAAGTAATGACCCACCTCTTCTTCATCTACTGTATGTACTGTACCACAGCACCACTGATCCCAGATTGAAACACAGAGTTTAAATAGCACAAATGATTTACAAGTGGTGGCTCACAATTTACACCAAACAATCAATTCGAGAGTATCTACCCATCAAACTGCCCAGAACCAGGTCCGCTCTAAATTAAGAACCAGGATTAAACACAGAGAGAGCGGTCTGTAGCCTCAGGTAGGCATCACTAAAATAGCCTGTCCTCATTGCGATGCTGCAAGCATTTGAATCTATGCCACTGTCTATTGGGATGAAATATTTTTAGTTTGGCTTTGTCTCATGATTTTCTGGAGTCGGTTGTGTCATGTCACCTTGCCAGCGCTGTGGCGACAGTGAGCTGAGATGAATTTAAGGTTTTCTTTGAAGCAGAGACACAATGAGCCAGCAAATTTGAAAATGGAACCAATCTTCCTCAAGCCCAATCAGCATATTCCCTGCATATGTGTACCAATGACTTAAAATAACCCTCAGAAGTATCTAGAACACAATGTCCCTCTGTTATGTTGTCAACAATATTTCAACGGTAACAGAAAAGCACAGAGACTGACTTTACACCAAAATGTTGTCCAAACAAGTTAGGTTAAAACATACATTTACATTTTCCAACAATCTTCACTGCAAAACATTACACATTCATAAATAACTATGAATAAAAGGTATTGCTTGCTTGTAATTAGTAAAATAATTAGCAAATGGAACAAGACAAATTACACAGATTTTCAGGGCATATTTACTAAAAACAATTGTTATTATCTAATACAAATATAGCGTTATTTTAAGGATGGTTAGAATTTATGACCTAATGTTATGATCGAGCTCCCATAGAAGGGGGACCTGACATCCCACTGCTCAAGGACCCCCAGAGGTCAGGTATGGAGACATAGGTGTGAGCAAGGACACAGACAGAGTTTACCGTACAAGGTGGTTGTGATTGTACTTGCGTTCTAGGAAGACCAAGGGATTATGGTCAGAGTACACTTACACAGGCCCAGCACTTGAGCCGACATACACCTCAAAGAGATGCAGTGCTAACAGTAACTCCAAAGCTTCCTGTTCAATTGTGAAATACCTTGTTTGACAAGGGTTAAAGTTACGGGAGAAGAAACAGATAAGACGATCAACACCCTCGTCGTCTGCTTGATTGAGCCCGAATAAAACATTTCTCCATACTAGTATCCCTTTTTTGAGCCTCAAATATTCTTGAGGGCAAAGTGGATAACGAAACGTTCTCCCGATCTCTTGTTTCTAACTTAGATGTATATCTGGGGCCACGACTTTCCCTAGGCATGTTTGTGGCGTCAAATATAGAGTCCCCAAGATTTACAATATCTCCGAATTTCCTGCTTTGCGCTCTAGTGACAACATTTGCTGGAAATACATTAGGAAAGTCTGTTGACAACTCATCATTGTCTGGTCTACTGTATGGCCTTTCCACCACCTCCAGAACAGGGGCCACAGCGCCAGCCGCGATGTCATTACCCAGAAGCAACGACACCCCATTTAATTGGTAAGCAGTCCACCACACCAATACCAACGTACCATAACAGAAAGTCAGTGGTTAAATGTATCCAATGTAATGGCACTGTTTTTGTCCCCATTTCTATGCCTTGTAGTATAACCTGGGAACCAACAGCTGTGCTGTCAGAACAAGGCAGCACACTAGCAAGACCCAGCAATTAAATGCCCCATTTTATGACAGTAAAAACACCCTTTGTCGGGATGACACCACAAGCTGAGAACTGGAGAACACTGTGTTATATGTTAAGGCGTATTCATCTGACAGGATGGTCACCTGAGCTAGAGGTGCCACCATTTGTTCATTAAGGTGAACCATAATCCGATCAGGCAAGTGGTTTTTAAAGTCTTCTAATAAGACTAGTTCCCTCACCTCTGCCAGGGTAATGGCCTTACTGGCAGAACACCACTTATCAAAAAGTGACTCCTTGTCCCTGGTGAATTCCACATACATTCTAGTATGGGCTTTCCTGTGGTTCCTGAAAAGCTGTCTGTAGGCTTCAGGAACCAGTTCGTATGCCAACAGAACTGTGGTTTTCACAATATCATAGCTCAAACTGTCTTCTACGGACAAGGAAGCCACTATTTCCTGTGCATTTCCAGTAAGGCTACATTGCAAAAGTAAGGGCCATACTTCCGGGGGCCATTTCAATGCTGCTGCCACCCTTTCGAAAGCTAAGAAATAGCTGTCCAGCTCAGCTCCCGAAAAAGTGGCACTAGAGCAATGTTTTTTTATCATCGAACTGACCAGAGCCAGGGGATGGTGATGCACCCATCCCTGCCTCTAGCTCCATTTTCCCAATACGTATGTGTGTGTCCGCCTTGTTGTCTAACTTCCACAACTCTAGTTCTTTTTCTTTTTCCATTTTTCTGAGTTCTAACTCAAAGTTACACCTCTGATTATCCTCTTTGTCTCTTAGGGCCTCCTCAACATGGGACCGATGCTGTACTGCCACCTCAGAACCAGAAAGAACAGGAGAGACGGGGTTATACTTGGGCAGAGTAAGACGAGCAGGAGCCTCCCCATCTCCCACACCATCCTCCGACAGTGCAGACGAGGGAGTGCTCAGCCCCACATCCTCATCCTCCTCTTTATCTACTGCTAAATTCCCTTGTTCTAATAAACCAGCCTTTAAAACCACCAAGGCCTTGGCCCTGAGAGCTGGCTTACAGGTGGTAATTAGATAATAGCTAGCAACCGACAATAGGTTTGCCTTCCGCAGCCCATCCCAGGCTTTGCACTAGGGGTCATCAAAAAGGCTGCTAAACAAGGAACACTTACAATACTAAGATACTGAATCACAGATCAGCACTCGTAAATAGATACGCTGGTCCTTACACACACCCTTCCACCACACCTCAGTCACCAACCACTAGGGACTCAAAACATAAAGTCCCCACCTTTAACAGCAGCCTAACAAGAGAGAGAGAGAGGAAACCAATCAAAATGGCACATTATTTGCTGTAGAAGGGCATGGTGGGAAACTTTGTTGATGAATGGAACCAGGTGAACCAGATTATGGAAGGTAGGAGTCATTGATAAGTGATGATTGGAATGATCTGCACCATCTGTGGGGAATTGACAAATTGAACAGAACAAACACACAGAACACAGAAAAGGGCACACAAAAACAATGATACGCCGGGAGACGTAACATCTGAATACAAGATAAATAAACTTTTTTGGAATGGAACAAGATTGTTAAGACAGGATGTTTTGCAGTATACCGATCAATCTACTGAAATCTACCAATTGACAATTTTACAAAAATGGATTCACTTGAAGAATGGTAGAGTTGTAACGTTTTGTTACAGAATGACAAGTAAAATGTATTAGTATGTTTCTCCAAAATGTTAAAGAACTAAAGAATTGAGATTCAAAGATGTCTGCAGACATGGGATGCCTAGTAAGATATAAACCTGTTAGTAAGTAAAGAGAATAAACTATTCTTAATCGAAAGACATCATTCCTCCCTGAAATTGTACTGTTTACTATCAGGTATCCTGAATACGTACACAACATTTGGCATGTCCATCTGTTTAGCTGGGGTCTGCACATGAAGATCTACCTGTTCAGCTGAGGCCTGCACTGTGAACAACTGGACAAGAATACAAAGTTGGCCTACACAATAGCTTGATGGCACAACATAAAATGGATGAAAACAAATCATGAGCTGGTTCCGTCAACATAACATCTTACTCTTAGTAGACAGTAAGGACGAGCTGAATATCGGCTTCCGTACTCAGAATGGGCATGGCCTTCCCGGAAGTGGGCGGAGCTACCCAGAAGTGTTTCCTTCAAGCCTGAAATCGATATGGTTTGCTCAGAAAATGGGCCACACCCATTCCGAGTATGGATACGGATAGTCAGCTCATCCCTGCTAGACAGAATACAAAACATTCACTAATACTGCCAATTACTAAAATTAATTTTGGAACTTAATTCCATCTATATAAATGAATTGGTTATTAATCTGCAGGGACTGTCTTAGTTGGAAGGTTCCAGCGTCTTCAGGCGCCACGCTCTGATTCCTACACTCGCTCCATCTCTCTCGCTCAGTCTGTCTTTTCTGTCGTTGTTTCTCAATCTGAACGTTTGTCCTGACAGGTGGGGGGATTCTGAGGCGGTGACTAATATTGGAGATGTCATTACCTTTTGGAGATGGATTGCTTGCCGAAGGCCTTTTGATATACTACATATGGTCATATGCTCACACAAATACATTTCTGATCTCAAGAAAAATAAAGATCTAATGTCAAAGCATGACCTTGCAGTTTGCTTTGATTCATCATGACAACTGCCTTGGCTCTTGGCTTTATGTGTGTGTGTGAGTGTCAAGCCAATATATCACATTTAATGGAACAAATACAGAAAAGGTCACCCTGGTGGGTCATGTGTCAGCAGGATCAGCCATGTCAGCACCACTCAGGCGGTTACATAAAGGAAACACCGGCACATATCAGCCGCATTTCATTGTTTTTCTGCCAACATTTGCCTTTCTGTGTTTCAGAGCAATCTGGTACTAAGGCACTTTTTACATTGCGATAGATACCAATAACTTTCAGCAACATTTGCCAAATCAGCTCGAGCCAACATCGGGACGAGACGCAGTTGTAGTGTGTAAACTTGCAGGTCACTCTCGATTTCCAAGCGACCTCCAGAGGTAGCGCACGAAAGATCCCACCTGGAATTCTTCACTTAGTCAATGGGCTGGGCTGGTTTCTGAGCGCACGTAGCTCAATACGACTTGAAAGACACACCCACAAATGTGCAATTGCGGTCCGGAGACATGATAGTGTAAAGACAAACGATGTGAAAATTAGCTTGAGCGGATTTGTAAATGTTTCTGAAAGCTAGCGGAATCTATCTTAGTGTTAAAAGGGCATAAAACATGACATGCAGGCTAGCTGACCTGGATTGGTTTATTCTCTACTTTTGTGAAGCCAGAAGAGGGCCCTCAGGGGAGTTAGCCACCAGGGTACTGGGAGGGCTCAGAGACTTTTGACCCCATGCCACAATAGGACCACAATAAATATTTCTGTTGTTACTTGTTTATATTTTGCAGATAAAGCCTTGATATAAAAGCCTGGTCAATAGAGGATCCTGATTGAGAATATGTAGGATTCACAGTCAGTCAAAATGTGTAGAACCTTAAAATATATATATTCATACAACATTTGAACACATGAATTGATGACATGAATAAGCGCCTTTAGAAACTCAGTATTGATGCATCATTTATATTATAAAGATTATGTTGACGACAGGGAGGATTTCGGTCGTTTTACTGTCCAAAACAGCCTTGCATGTCACTCCAGAAGCCTCATCTCTGTGCTACATATCCTATTCTAATGAGAGTTTACTATAGAACCTTGTAATGCATGGACTTGACAATATGCCAAAAGAATGATAGAAAATCAATGCAGAAACCCACAATTTAGGCTAAATTAATGTGTTGATTGATCCACCTCTCAGAGGCCAATCAGGATGGATGTTTTGCAGCGCATGGATGGGGCGGGGCTAATGTAGCACAAGGAAACCTTCATGTCATGGCATTGTTTCTCTCATTGCCTAGCTGTCTGCTACCTCCCTTCCCCCTTCTGCTTCACAACATCATTTCGAGGCACTGTGTCTTCCAGCAACTCTCCTTTCTTTCCCATATCCTCCTCTTCTCTCCTCTCCTCCATATGGGAGGCACAGTGAGAAACGGGATCCAATGCTCACACACAGCCACTCAGAAGAAGTTCTGTACAATTTGACTGATGATGAAACTGTACAATACACACGGGAACTAAATTAAAGGAATTCAATGAAACTAAGTAATGAAAATCCAATACCAAACTAAGAACAGAGAAGCAGGCCCGACAACTGGGACGTGCTGCCAGAATACAAAACAGGTGCCGCTGAAACAGAATGTCACTGAAGTGTTGCGTCGGAGGTGTGGGAGGAGATCTACTTAAACAGTAAATATCAAAAGGTTGTTTTCTCCTACTTCAAATTTAAAATAACTCTATCGGTGAAGTGTTAGGACCTCTGAATAAATATTATATCAACAAATCTGACTAACATTCAGCAGATAGCAATCAACAGCATCAAGACAGAGCTTCAGCTAGCCCGACAGGGCGGTCAACAGCACCCAGGTTTAGCCTTGGGGATAAACAGTGCTTTGGTATCCTGTGTTTGCATACAGGTGAGTCGGTATACCTAGTCCCACACTGCACACAGCATCACCTCCAGCTTAGAGTAACATCTGTGGAACAGCTCTCCCACTTCACTACATTGTAATGATCACAAGGCTAGTGAATGACTGTGGGAATAGTCTGTTAGTCATGTTCCCTTTGTGCCGGAGCTAGCGTGGGTCTGATGTGCACCGAGCTGGTTTACAATGTGGGCCAACGGCTCCAAACCATGCTCTGACTGGGGAGCTTTTTGAATTATTACTATTGAACAGGAAATAAAAGGTGGGCTGCTATGCTTTAAAGCTGAGTTCAAAGGTCATACTAGATTCTAATCTGGTGGAGTGGAGTGTAAGTGAAAACAGTGCACAAACAGTAAATAATGTATATTATGTAATGTATGTATCTGTATGCATATATTCTAAGTACCTTTTTCATTATGATGTTAGTTGGGATAGTAAAAGGAATTTGTACAAATTTTATATACACGAGATGCAGAGTGGAAAAAACTTTAATATGCTATAGATTTTTCGTTATTGTCTTTTCATTTCTACACTTGAAAACAAGATCAGAAGATCCTGGAAAATGTAAAATAAAACACATTCTTAAACATCAATAGATATTCACACAGACACAATGACATACACACGCTCATGTATTCCAACAAAACACAACACATGGTAGAGTCATTGGAACCAGCTAATGCTTGCACATTGCACAATGTCATGGTTACCAAGATCCAGAACAAAGAGGAATCTACTAACAACTATGAGGGTTTAATACTGACAATAGCATTCAGCAATTAAAGGGGAACACCGACGGAATTCTATAATTTGTCTATGTTCCTAAATCAAGTACTTAGTCTCCCTCCTCAGGCAGCTCAGTCAGAGCTAGCGTCAGTGTTACATCAATAGGTTATTACGGTGTGTGCAGATGAATCGTTTCATACAGTTTTGTGAAATAAAGAATATTTTAATGAAAATGAATGTTCTTTCACAAAAAAAATCCCAAAATCATGAAGCCCAACTGCGTCAATGGTACATAAAATATACATATTGTATAATAAAAGTATTTTGCATGCTTTAAAACATATATTTTCTTACCTCTCTGCCAACAAGGCAACTCGCGCCCTACTTCCTGCTGTCAGTCTGCTAAGAGGGCGCAATTAACTGTTCAACTTGTTGACTGATGCTATGTTGTGTTTAGAAACTATTAAAGTATGAATTTAGAAGACTGCATTTTTTGACATCTTGAACACACAGTCTCACTAGCACTGGGCTGGAAAGATGCACCTGATCTGGGTTTTCTTTCAAATCTGCATTGAGGTATGTTTGAAACTACACATTGTGACATCATACAAAATGTATATTTTATGTAACAAAGTTCAAAGGTTCAAAGGTACTTTATTTGTCACATACACATACATGTAGCGAAATTCATTCTCTGCATTTAACCCATCCCTCAAGGGAGCAAGTAATTGGGCTTCCAGATTTGGATGTTTTCTTTTTGAAAGAAAATTTGTTTTTCACGCAAATTGTTGTTATTTCACAACGTTGTATCAAACGCATTAATCTGCACAGACCCATAGACTATTGACGTAACACTGGTACTAGCTCTAGCCTGATCTCCCTGATTGAGAAAGCTGACTGATGAGGGAGACCATCAAATAAGTACTTCAAACGATTTAGGAACATAGACAAATTATAGAATGTCGTTGTTGTTCCCCTTTAATACCTGATAGTCAAATGGGATTTGTTACCATCCAGAATGACTGAAATGGGGTGCTAGTGGGTACTCCTACCATTAGGTCTGTGTAATAATATACAGTCGTATGCAAAAGTTTAGGCACCCCTGCCAATTTCCGTGATTTTCATTTATAAATAATTGGATGTTTGGATCAGCAATTTCATTTTGATCTATCTAATAACTGAAGGGCACAGTAATATTTCAGTAGTGAAATGAAGGTCATTGGATTAAGAGAAAAATTTGCAATATGCATCAAAATGAAATTAGACAGGTGCATAAATTTGGCCACCCTTGTCATTTTATTGATTTGAATACCTGTAACTATCTAGAGTAGCACTGATTAGTTGAAACACACAATTGGTTTGGTGGCCGTATTAAGCCTTGAACTTCATAGACAGGTGCATCCAATCATGAGAAAAATAATTGAAGGTGGCCAATTGCAAGTTGTTGTACTCTTTGACTCTCCACTGAAGAGTGGCAACATACGGGACTCAAAACAACTCTCAAATGACCTGAAAACAAAGATTGTTCAACATTATGATTTATCACAGGGATTTAAGCTGTCAATGTCCACAGTGAGGAACATCATGAGGTAATGGAAGACCACAGGCACAGGTCTTGTTAAGGCCAGAAGTGGCAGGCCAACTAAGTATTAGAGAGGCAAAGGTGAAGGATGGTGAGAACAGTCAAAAACAGCCCACAGACCTCCTTCAAAGACCTACAACATCTGCAGATGGTGTCACTGTGCATCGTTCAACAATTCAGTGCACTTTGCACAAGGAGAAGCTATATGGGAGAGTGATGTGGAAGAAGCCTTTTCTGCACACACGCCACAAACAGAGTGGCTTGAGGTATTTAAATGCACATTTGGACAAGCCAGCTTCATTTTGGAATAAGGTGTTGTGGACTGATGAAACAAAGGCGTTTTGCTTGGCGGTAAAAGAACACAGCATTCGAAGACAAACACTTGCTACACACAGTAAAAGTTGGTGGAGGTTCCATCATGTTATGGGGCTTTTTGGCCAGTGCCAGTACTGGGAATCTTGTTAAGGTTGAGGGTCGCATGGATTCCACTCAATATCAGCAGATACTTGAGAAAAATTTAGAGAAATCAGTCACAAAGTTACACCAGGGCTGGATATTTCAACAAGACAACAACCTAAAACACTGCTCAAAATCTACTCTGGCATTTATGCAGAGGAACAAGTACAATGTTCTGGAATGGCCATCCCAGTCCCCAGACCTGAATATCATTGAAAATCTATGGGGTGATTTGAAACAGGCTGTCCGTTCTCAGCAACCATCAAACCCAACTGAACTGGAGATGTTTTACAAGGAGGAATGGTCCAAAATACCTTCTTCCAGAATCCAGACACTCATTACAGGCTACAGGAAGTACCTAGAGGCTGTTATTTCTTCTAAAGGAGGCTCAACTAAATATTGATTTGATATTTATTTTCGGGTTCCCAAATTTATGCACCTGTCTAATTTAATTTCGATGCATATTGCACATTTTCTGCTAATCCAATGAACCTCATTTCACTACCAAAATATTACTGTGTCCTTCAGTTATTTGCAGTGGCGGGCCATGCATTTTACACCTAGGCCTTCACTATATTCCCAAAATGAAAATGCATTATAATAACCTCACAATGACATTCTAGGGCTAGAGGTTATTGTCATTGGGCATATAATGCACCACATATTCATAGTGAAGATAAGTTTATTCCACTCGATAAAGGTTATTTAACACGAGGCTCAACACCTATGAGACTTACAATACACTAATTGACCCGACATGACTGAAACTACGCATTATTAAATGCACATCCAGGTTTACCATGCACACTCAAAGGCACAGCTCACTAAGACCCCTGAATCTGAACCACAGACCTTATATATACAGTCTGCACATGCTTCACACCATAGTGATCTAAAACAAGCACTAATAATTAACAAGTATTAACAGGCCTGGCGCCAGGATTAAGTGTGTCTGTTTATCTCCCCCTGTATAAATACAAATACAGTACATGCACTAAGCCCCGTTAAGAACCTTTAAGGCTAGGGATGGGCCGATACAACTTTTTATGGCACGAGTACAAGTACAGAGTATTTCATTTTGGGTACGTGCTGATACGAGTACCGATAGGAGTACTTTTAAGAACTATGCCAAATGTCACATTTATCAAGCTAAAATCTGCTATTTCTTAGATGTTGATCAGCCAATTAAAATATAGAAGAGTAAATATTCCTACATATCCAGAAGAACATCATTTACATTGCAGGTCAAGAATGTGTAATATTTATTAGATGTCAATGGTTTACGTCTCCTTCCCTAATTAAGTGAGAGAAACACGTTTGTAAACGCGAACGCAATAGACGTTTGTGTTCCAATTTACCCTAACTAAGCATTGCAGAAGTTTTGTGTAAAATGAGAATGTCTGTTTGAAGTGACTTTCTCCAAAACAGGGATAATTACCTAATCATATTATTCTGTTAAGGTATTTTAGTGTTTTATTATAATCGGTACACAAATAGCTGTACTATCAATGTAATCTATTGAACAAAATATAAATAGGCTACATCGTATTTCTTTTAAGTTATATTTCTTAACGTTAGTATGTCAGAACTCAGAAATACCACTATTTTGTTCACCCAGAAGTTTTGCAAACTACTGACATTTGTCTTTCCTCGCTGAAGGTGGCTTTCAGAGGCTAGGTCCGGGGCGTTGCTCATGCCGTTTTCTACAGTTACAGTCAGGGGCGTCATGCACCTATTTCTTTTAAGGGGGCACAGTGCAGTAGAGATGCGGGGTTGGTGGTTATATCAACCGCAGATCGGGCAGATGACGTGACGAAAAATAATATTTTAATTAAATATGAAAATATATAAATTGTTAAATATTGTTACCAACATCCGAAAAAAATCGAGCACACTTTGAAATAGTCAAGTTCACTAAAGGTAACAAAAAGTTACTTAAATCAAGTATCCTATGGTAGCCTACCAGCATTTATTCCTCCCCGGTGTGCAATAAGAAAGTAGAATAGGCCTACAGTGCAAGTTCACCAATGATTAATCTCCCATGTCGTGTCTCGTTCTATACTAAGAACGCAAGGGCTAAACTTCTACAAGCTCAATAACACCCACAGCCAAAAAGCAGGTAAGAAAAATAGTCGGAACACTTTGCTTATTGATTAGATGTGCAAGGAAAACACGCAAGTCTTGGGGTTGTTATGGACAATAAAAAATGTGAACATGCATGTTGCACGGTTGTGCGGTGGACTTTCGGAATGAATAGAGCCGGCTTTTTTTCAAATTGAGGCTCCATACTTTGTTTATTTTATGATTGTTAGGCCTGCTGGTATAAAATGAATTGCTCTGTTATGCATTCAAAATTAACGGGAGTCTTCAGAACAGGCTCGTCCTGCCTAGTCGTCACCCTGACATGACAGTGCGAGTGCATAGAGTTAATTAGCCTATGTGAATTACTTATCTTTTTCGAGATTTTTTCTTTTTGCAAAAAAATAAAGTGCAATAGGCATTTATTAGTAGTAGGCTAAATAGCAGCATGTTGAAATTATGTGCGAAATTGCACACTCGCGGCTCGCGTCAGCAGCGCCTTGCATTGTCCAATCAGCGGATTACGGGCGGGTGCGGTTTTCAAAATAGGTCAAAAACTTTGGTGCGGATGGATGGCGGACAGATGATGAGTTTTGTGATGCGGTTGCGGATGAAGTAATAATTGGCCATTCCTCATATCTCTAGTGTGCACTACACACAGAAACATGTTCCCACAAATACAGATATTAAAAGGAAAGTCCACTTGGCTCAAAAATCTGAGGGGGCACGTGCCCCCTTAGTTTCAATGGGCATGACGCCTCTGGTTACAGTATGCACCGAATTGCATCCTTCATTCGTTCCTGTGCTTAAATGTACTGGTATTGGTATCAGCCCATCCCTAGTTAAGGCCCTGCTAGTAAAAATATATAAAAATCCATCAAACTCACAAAAGCTACTCATTATTTGAAAACGAAGTCCTTTCTCTTTTAAAAAGACTTCTATGACGCGGTTGTACAGCACATCTTTGCGTTAAGTTCCAATAAAAGACCTTGCCCAGTGCTGAGAGTCGATCCTGCCCAGTCCTATATTCGCCACCAAAGCTACTTCTTCACTTCCATCTGCCATTCTGCTAAAAGTAAAAAATCTAACAATCTAAAAATTGAAAGTTTAAAGAGATCGGAGAAGGGAGAGCTAAGCTGGGAGAGCTAAGCTAGTTGTTGTTCGGATGGTGAACTATTTTTTACTTTTTTTTGCAGAACTTCATTGAACTGCCCCTCCTATCAGCAACAGAAACGATGCTGACGTAAGGCTAGGCCTGCAGAAACGCTTTACTCGGTCAAAGAACACACCCAACATGGTAAAGTCGAAATCTGATTGGTTAAAAATATGACAGTCAACAACATGGTCCTGATGGGCTTCAACAGCAGACGGTATTCACTAGGAATTCTGACGGCCCTAGTCTACCCGGAGACAACACAGATGAAAAAATCTTATTGGATAGCTTTCAGCTATATATGATAGCTGTTAGCTTTCATATATGAGCTGCGCTAAAAGCAAGGCAACTGAAAAGAACGTACTGTAGCAATGAAATCACCATATAGACTAATTTAAATGAACTTTGTAAAATATATATTTTTTAAAAATATATTAAAGAAGTACAAAAATACATTTCTGATTCTGATTATCTTTGGGCCTGCAGACAAGGCCTTGCAGGCCCTGACGGCCCACCACTGGTTATTTGATAGATCAAAATGAAATTGCTGATCCAAACACCCAATAATTGAATGAAAATTAAATGAAAATCATGGACATTGTCAGGGGTGCCTAAACTTTTGCATACGACTGTATAATATCATGTGCTCCAGGAGCTTGAATCGGTGAAAGAGAGAGAAACCTATGGTTGCTATAGCAGTAAATTGTGGTACTATGGCTCAAAAATCAGATCTGTGACAAGGCAGAAATCGAATGTGAAGAAACAAAACTGAATTTGTGTTAAGGATTAATACTGCAGTCCTCTTTCTGAGATACTGTTCATACACTCGCCTGTGTCTTTTCTCACTTTCTCTCTGGTTACATCTCTCCCTGTCTGTCTGTCTGTCACCTAGGCAGAAGCTATACGGGGATGATAATGAATGCTAAATACTTTTGCCACCCCCACCTCAGAGGGACAGCCGCTCCTCTCAGGTTTACAATCAGTGGACCACATCTGTTCACACACATGCTGTGAGCAGGTACCACAGAGGACCACACCTACAAATCTCAGTGCTCCACACACGCGCACGCACGCACGCACGCACACAAGCACACACACACACACACACACACACACACACACACACACACACACACACACACACACACACACACACACACACACACACACACACACGGTAGTTTCTGATTCCATTTAAAAATTGCCCTACATGAGGTGAAATTTCAATAGAATTTCAATTTAAAGTAAGAATTATGTAAAATGAAATTCAGTGAATTAATTAGTGCCATATTGTTCAGATATATATTATTGAACCCATTATTAACTGCACAGTGCCTTGCCACAGAGGATACGTTTTGCTTTACAGTAACAGACATTTTACAGGTTACTGTGTACTTCCTAAGTAATCATTGCTGATGCAGCTTTTCGACTACCCAGTGAACCAGCTGTTTGTCTAAGTGAAGCAAACAATGCAGCAGTAAATGCCTGGCTCTGCCTCATTCCATCTCTGCTGTTCCTGGAATAGTCATCATCCAGCGCCACATGGATGGACATGGCTGGAAGACAAATGACACCCGGGGCCCAGCACATTTACTCAGCTGGTAGATTGTTTGGGCTGATGGGCTGTTGGTCGACTTTTTCTGTTAGCTGACAAATGAAACATACATTTCCATCTGAAAACCTGTCTAATCTATCCCTGTATTAGTGGACTTGAAAGGAGGTTGTGATCAGACAAGAGAATGTGGGAATACAACATGGTTTTATGTGGTCACTCACAACTGATACTGAATAAAATATATGTACTATACCATATTGATCGTCATTTAAAAATATATCTAAATATATATAATCTTTGTGCTTCGTCAGAATCAAAACTATTTCTGTCTTGTCTAGTTGCTAATCCAGATTAATGATCAGAAATCACATAAAAGACCTACATCCATCTACAATTTAGACATTTAGTCTAGATCTTTGCAGATAAATTAGACTACATGATTTCATGGCTCCTTTATATACTTGCTACTGTATGTCAATGGAAAACTGCACGACCTTCAATGTTAGGCAATTAAATAATATGTCATTTTTCTAATATGTGGACAAAAGATCTGACCAAACGGCCAACTTCACTTAAAAGGAATGTATGCATCTATCGGTTTTCCGAAAAAATTGTAAGGTAAAAAAACTAAATTACATGTGACTAGGCACTTGTGGTTAGGCTGTGGTGTCAAATTACCAGTAGAATGACAAGTTATTGGAGATAAATGGCTAAACATTAGAAGATGGAATAAAAAACTACAATTAAATTGTTGCTATATGAGAAGGACAGGTTACTGCATCAGCTATGGTTGTTATTAAGTAATGAGTACTTATTGAGTTGGAAGAGCAGATAAAATGCACAAGAAAAATTGAGTTTTCTGAATTAGCTTACACTAGTGTTAGTTAGCAGGCTTACAGCTCTTCTCTGGTTGATACAATGATAACAACTACATTACCTATGTACTGAAATTAGAGGAGACAATAAATTACAATACTGTACATTCATACATGAAGTGCTCTTTCTAAATTGTGTCGCAAAACATGCATACTGAATGCACACAATTTGGTCTGTCATGAATCTGCTTTGCAAATGGAAGCTATGAACATGACTGTATTTTAGCTTTAAATGAATGATTATGTTGTGTTATGAAAATACTTAGCCACTCATGACAACTTAATTACAGGCTGTAATCAGCAGTGATTGCGTGTGTTGTGAGTTCACCTGTGACAGGATCAGAAACTTCATTGAGCATAAAAGCCAAATGTCAAGCATCAGGTCTTGTTTCCCTGATCTTGGGTCCAAATATTGTAATATAATTATAAGTAACAATAATATGGCTTTTCCTGAGTTAAGAGTTAGTAGTAATATTTATTCATTGAGTTTCCTTTAAACCATCAGATAAGTTGATTGTATACAGTTGAATTTATTCAAATATGAATAAAATTGAAATTGATCAATTCATTGATCACAAGAACTTTCATTCAACCAAGATTTCTTTAAGGGTCTGGGACACCCCTTTATTTTACGACACATGCACAAACAATTTTCTATTGAGCCCAGTCACACAAACCACTGATTATTGTCTATAATGCAACACGGCAGTGATACTTATACCGGCTCTGCTACTTCCTGTAAATAGAAATGTTTTTATTGTCTCCTTTATTTATTTTATAACCTTACTCTTGGAAAAGGGCAAAAAAGTGGGTAAGCATTCCAGTGTGACATATACAATTTAATACCACAAATATTTTTTGATACCACACAGGCTTGCTAATATAACAAAGTGTGTCTTGTCAGTTTTTTGTCTCAGCTAAACACTAGTGCTAACAGCCTGCCTTTAAGAGCCTGCGAGAACAGTCTGATAAAATCTAGTGCTAACAGCCTACCTTTAAGAGCCTGCGAGAACAGTCTGATAAAATCTAGTGCTAACAGCTATCCTTTAAGAGCTTGCGACAACAGTCTGCTAAACGCTAGTGCTAACAAGCTACCTTTAAGAGCTTGCGACAATAGTCTGCTAAACACTAGTGCTAGAAGCCTACATGTACCTTAAAGAGCTTGCGACAACAGTCTGCAAAAATCTTATGCTAACAACCTACCTTCAACAGCTAACAGCCTAACTTTAAGAGATTGCGACAACAATCTGCAAAAATCTAGTACTAACAGCTACTGTAGTAAGCAAGTGGATTATTAATAGAAATGAATGTACAGTTGTATGACACTCAACATATTATTATTTATTTCATTTTTCTCTCCTTCCGATTTACCATTGACCCTGCCTTGTCAAGCAGCTCTGCAACTTCTTGGACAGATGGCAAGAGGTGCTCACATGGTTCATTCAACCAAATGTCACTGAGCCGGACGATTCTTTCACACTGTTCACCCAACACGGAAGACTTTAGTCAGATTACTTTTATTACTTTTACCAACTATACTTCCATGATTGAATTTAGATTTCTTTTGTCGTAATCATCTATATTAACAATTTGCTTATTAACTGAGGTACAGTTATGCTCCACTACCAAGATAAACCCACCCATTTTGGGATGGATTTTCAACATTTCTTTTATCACACAAACCTGTACTGCTACAACTGCTGCAGGCTCTGTCTAGCAACAAAATTGTATAAAGCTCAAGGTAGACTGTCCAGTTTCCTACATTATTCATTCAGCAAGGTTGATAACACATAACTTCCGATAGATGCGATGAAATACCTGTTCATAAATATAGCAGTCTACACCTAAATACTATTGACCTGAAATGCTGTCTATTGATTCGAAACAAGATTTTTTAAGTCTGACTATGATCTTTCCGCCAGAGAAACCGAAGTGTAAGCATATTTGTTTATGAATGGGATATAATCTAGTTGCTATTAATTTGGAATAAGTTGACCTGGATTTCCAACTATCTCACATGATTACAACCAGTATTCCCTCGGATGTGAAAAGACACTGCAACTTGTACAATAATTTATTTACGACACCACAACGTCGTACCCTCACCCATTCTTGCCTCTCTGTCCCCTTGCTCCTCCCAGTCTGCACTAACTCAAACCTCAGACTGTCGTTAGCAGTAATTCCATGCAGGTCAATAACCTGTCCACCTCAACACTGAGCCAACCAGACCAAGTCCCCAGACGAGCATGAGATTCATCCAGGCTGCCTCTTGAATAAAAATGGTTTACTGCCCCCATTGCTCATTAAGAAGTGAAGAGATGAATAAGAGGAAGGTGCAGTGAAGCTGTCTGTAGGATAAGGGTAGACAGGGAGAATTAAATCTCCATCAGTGCTTGGCCCATGGTACCTCAGGGGTTTCTATTGTTTGTTTATTAGAACAGGAGCCATAAACTCTACTAATATTTTGGTCCAGAAATCTGCTCGGGCAATACCAGAATTATTTTTTACAAAGCCCGGAGAAGAAAAATTAAATATGTACGATGTGGAAGTAAACCTACTCAGCTTGGTAGCTAATGTACACTGACATTGTTAAACTGGGATCACAACCAGAATAAGCAGAACAACAAGGATGCAATCTTTTCACCAAAATAAAATAAATGGTAACTAAAAAATCTAAGAAAAAGTGCTGCAAAACACAACCATTTGGTCAAGCTCTGGAGCCCTGGCTTACATTTTTACATAAGACCGGAAAGTTCTCATTTAGTTTTACCCACCTGAGACTTAAATGTTGCTATTCCTAATATAGGACTGGGAACATTGTAGTGCTCATGTGGATGGGAAAATCAACAGAAACAAACCAACTGCCCTGTTATGAGATTAATGAAACCAGGCACCGCTCATCACCTGGCTAATACCATCCCTACAGTGAAGCATGGTGGTGAGAGCATCATGCTGTGTGCATGTTTTTCAGCGGAAGGAACTGGGAGACAAGTCAGGATTGAGGGAAAGATTAATGCAGCAATGTACAGAGACATCCTTGCTGAAAACCTGCTCCAGAGCCCTCTGGATCTCGGACTGGGGCGACGGTTCATCTTCCAACAGGACAACGACCCTAAGCACACAGCCAAGGTATCAAAGAAGTGGCTACAGGACAACTCTGTGAATGTCACTGAGTGGCCCAGCCAGAGCCCAGACTTGAACCTGATTGAACATCTCGGGAGAGATCTGAAAATGGCTGTGCACCGACGCTCCCCATCCAAGGTTGAGAGGTCCTGCAAAAAAGAATTGGATAAACTGCCCAAAAATAGGTGTTCCAAGCTTGTAGCAACATACTCAAAAAGACTTGAGGCTGTACTCGCTGCCAAAGGTGCTTCAACAAAGTATTTAACAGAGGCTGTGAATACTTATGCACATGTGCTTTTTTAAATTAATTTTTTGTAATAAATTTGCTAAGATTTCAAAGACACTTCTTTTACATTGTCATTATGGGGTATTGTTTGTAGAACTTTGAGGGAAATAATTAATTTAATCCATTTCGGTATAAGGGTAGTCTGACAAGCCAAACCCACATCAAGATGTTGGGTGTGGGAACTCACCATTGGTAGGGCTCAATCGGAGAGGCGGGATAAACGGTTGTCTTGCAAATGCCACAACCCACCAGAGCAACGAAGTATCCGGTTGGCAAAACTCTGAACACATCTATCTTTTGTAAAAATGACTTCAGTGTCGTTCTTTTCTCAAAGAAAAACTTAACTCCAAGTCTTTCAGAGTCTTGGCCAAAGCCGATCCTAAAGATAGCTGTTCAACATGTGGAAAAAGTGAAGCGCTGGGAAAACTGCCCTGTATGTGTTTGTCTATACTCTTGGATAACACAATGTAAAATAAAAAATAATGGCTGACAGAATATTGCTCAGTCTGTACCATTTAGAGCTAGTTAGGTTGTATAACACTCAATAGACTTGGTGAGAACTATTGACGTTTTTACCGTAAGTCATTGGTTCTCAAACCTCTCCTCGGGCCTCCCCAGACATGCCGTGTGTTTGTTTTAACAAAAACATGTCTTGTCGGGGCCCATGAAGAGGTTTGAGAACACACTTAAGGGTTACAGTAAAATGGCTAAGTAGGCCAGAGGATTATTGGATTTATGGAAGCTACTCACTAGGGGGCAGGCACTAAGTTAGCTTTGAATTCTGGACCTTGTGGTATTTCAAGTGCGATTGGCAGAAACAGCATTGTATAATCAGTTATGGTAACATTTCTGAATACTATATTATAATGTAATTGACTCTGGAGCATTCCTTTAACAGGGTCCACACTTACCCAGCCAGTTGTACAGAAAGAAGGTCAGGACCTCTGCACCTTTAGTCTATAGCTGCACCACTGCCAGCATCTTGACATGCTATATCACCACCTGGCATTGCAAGCCAAGACACTTCGAAACTCATTAAACACATTGCTACTGTTTGCTTCCTACCCGCCAATACCACTACCTACTGTACATATATGTACATTAGCCTAAATTACCTTTACACCTACAAATTGGTTCAGTACTGGTACACCCTGCATTTAGCCAAATAAGTGTCATTGATATTAAAAATTTACATTTACTATTCAATTTTGAGTAGGTACAGGGTTCTTATTAATGGGCGTATGGACCTCAATATCTGACTGTATGGATTACCGAAGAAACAACACTTATAATAAACACTTAATGCTTAAGTTGTGTACCATTTCAACAAGCTATAGGTTAACACACTTTTGCATCCAATAGCAGATCCAACACCTGGCCTGCCAGTGTCTAATAATGTGACAGTAATGTCACATCACACAATGAATGAGCCATTTGTAAGCTGGGGATGATTAGGTTGCCATGATGGTACAGTATGAAGGTAAGATTGTCACATCCTGAAAGACAGCACCCTACGCAGGTCAAATGTCCCCATCACTGCCCTGGAGCATTGGGAATGAAATTTAGACCAGAGGGAAGAGTGCCCCCTACTGGCCTTCCAACACCACGTCCAGCAGCATGGGTCTCCCATCCAGGGACTAACCAGGCCTGACCCTGCTTAGCTTTAGAAGCAAACCAGCAGTGGAAAACAGGGCGCTATGCTGCCGGCTACAGTTTTCAGTCTCCCCACATAACTACAATCTCACCACACAGACAGACAGACACAGACACACACACACACACACACACACGCACACACAGAATAGTGTATCCACACACACACCATGTCTCACCAGACACATGCACACATCCTGCCTCACCACACACATACACATCCTGTCTTACCACACACACACGTCCTCCCCTACATTATTCTTACACCAACACACTCCAACCTAAATCCCAGAGGAGTACTGATGTAGAATAAATGGGAACAGTAGATGGGTGGCAGAGGGCCAGAGCACATCAATATCACTGATCAGTCTGTCAGGGCTGTTTTCCTCTGGTTAGCCTGCAGGTCTGTGGGGGCTGAAGTACTCACTGCTAATCCATGTGGAGTGGATCAGTCGAGTGCAGTATGCGCGGCATGCCAACCATCGTCAGCCACCGTGGCGCTGATCCACTCACTCCCACCTGGGAGAAAAAACATCTATTGTTTCTACTCGCTGGCCAGCCTCAGTACTGGGAGCAATGTCGACCCCATTGGTCAATTTCACTTTACCTTCACCAAACTCAAAGTACTGTATCATTGTTTTTAGACGGTGAGCCGAGGCAAAAAACTTTACTTTTTGAAAAGAATGATCCCCATGGATGTAGAACCTGGATTTGTAAAGTTGGGACAATTGTTTTATTCCCAACGACATGAAAAGTGTTGCCACTTCCAGCTGTCAGACACGAACAGCAGCTGCGGTGGCAGCACATTGACCATTGCCAAGGAGATTATTTGTGTGATTGTAATTATACATTTTTTTACCATATGATAGCTATATAAATTGTTTGTTTTGTACACTGTGTTGTTCAATTGTATGTGTCTCATTAGTGTCGTTATAAGTAGGGTAGTTTCAGCTGGCTAACTAGCAGGAGCTAGCATCATGCACTGTACCTAACGTTAGCACCTTTGACTCTCATCTAATCTTATTTCTCGTAAACTGAGGTGCGTTCAAATTTGGCAAACTGTGGCAAACATTCATGGCAAACATGGTTTCTCTGAACACTTAAGTTTTAAAGATTTGGTGTAAACATTCCATTGTAACGGTAACACTTCGTCCAAATCACATAGGCAACAGCTCCACTGTATGTTTGCGGATAATTACCTCAGACTGTTTGCAAATGCTGATGATGTTTAAGACATTTAATTATCAGTTACATCTGACAACGTTAAAGTGTCAGTAAGCAGCCAATATTCAGGAGAGCTAAAAACTCAAAGAAACTACAATCATCCAAACAAGTTACAACTGCATGTAATAGAAATAAGATTATAAGTATAACTATCAAAGACGAATAGGCTATCAAAAAGAGCAGAGTTATAATATATATGTTTATATATCAAGGAGTAGCCAACACACAAACACACACACCACTCCCCAAAGAGCGGGTGAAACAGTTTACACACTGACAGGTTTGTACAGTGGGGCAAAAAAGTATTTGGTCAGCCACCAATTGTGCAAGATCTCCCACTTAAAAAGATGAGAGAGGCCTGTATTTTCATCATAGGTACACTTCATCTATTAGAGATGAAATGAGAAAAAAAATCCAGAAAATCACATTGTAGGATTTTAATGATTTTATTGGTAAATTACGGTTTGAAAATAAGTATTTGGTCACCTACAAACAAGCAAGATTTCTGGCTCTGACAGACCTGTAACTTCTTCTTTATGAGGCTCCTCTGTCCTCCACTCGTTACCTGTATTAATGGCACCTGTTTGAACTTGTTATCAGTATAAAAGACACCTGTCCACAACCTCAAACAGTCAATCAATCAATCAATCAAATTTATTTTATAAAGCCCTTTTTACAACAGCAGTTGTCACAAAGTGCTTTGACAGACACCCGGCCCGAGACGGGTGTCTGTCAGTCACACTCCAAACTCCACTATGGCCAAGACCAAAGAGCTGTCAAAGGACACCAGAAACAACATTGTAGACATGCACCAGGAAAAGGAAGACTGAATCTGCAATAGGTAAGCAGTTTTGTGTGAAGAAATCAACTGTGGGAGCAATTATAAGAAAATGGAAGACATACAAGACCACTGATAATCTCCCTCGATCCGGGGCTCCACGCAAGATCTCACCCCGTGGGGTCAAAATGATCACAAGAACGGTTAGCAAAAATCCCAAAACCACACGGGGTAACCTAGTGAATGACCTGCAGAGAGCTGGGACCAAAGAAACAAAGGCTACCATAAGTAACACACTACGCCGCCAGGGACTCAAATCCTGCAGTGCCAGATGTGTCCCCTGCTTATGCCAGTACATGTCCAGGCCCATCTGAGGTTTGTTAGAGAGCATTTGGATGATCCAGAAGAGGATTGGGAGAATGTCATATGGCCAGATGAAACCAAAATGGAACTTTTTGGTAAAAACTCAACTTGTCGTGTTTGGAGGAGAAAGAATACTGAGTTGCATCCAAAGAACACCATACCTACTTTTAAGCATGGGTTGGAAACATCATGCATTGGGCCTGTTTTTCTGCAAAGGGACCAGGACGACTGATCCGTGTAAAGGAAAGCATGAATGGGGCCATGTATCATGAGATTTTGAGTGAAAACCGCCTTCCATCAGCAAGGGCATTAAAGATGAAACGTGGCTGGGTCATTCAGCATGACAATGATCCCAAACACACCACCCGGGCAACTAAGGAGTGGCATTGTAAGAAGCATTTCAAAGTCCTGGAGTGGCCTAGCCAGTCACCAGATCTCAACCCCATAGAAAATCTTTGGAGGGAGTTGAAAGTCTATGTTGCCCAGCAACAGCCCCAAAACATCACTGCTCTAGAGGAGATCTGCATGGAGGAATAGACCAAAATACCAGCAGCAGTTTGTGAAAACCTTGTGAAGACTTACAGAAAACGGTTGACCTCTGCCAACAAAGGGTATATAACAAAGTATTGAGATTAACTTTTGTTATTGACCAAATACTTATTTTCTCATTTTGTCTCTCATAGTTGAAGTGTACCTATGATGAGAATTACAGGCCTCTCTCATCTTTTTAAGTGGGAGAACTTGCACAATTGGTGGCTGACTAAATACGTTTTTGCCCCAATGTACATGGCAGCTCATGCAGTTTACATGTGCATCTACCCTTAACACATTTCGATTTTTACACGAGCAGTGCACAAGTTCCAGTGTGGCCTCTGGAGCTGGCAGAAGTGTCATCCAGTCCACTCCATAGAAATCTTCTACCATCTTCCAGCCATGATTTACAGGAGAAGGAATGTCTGACATACACTCAAGACTCCTTCTGTGTACTGCAACCTGATAGCTTGCCCGCTGGGTGTGTTTATGCAAGGAGTCTTTGATTGGAGGTCTCTCTCAGAACATTTACCTGACATCTTGGAAGTCTTTCTGATCATAGAGGTCACACGTGTAAGCTTCCAGAGCCTCACATCGTTCTGTTGATGGGGTGAAACTTGTTCATAGTTCACTGAAGATAGTGATGTATTCAGTTTTTGAACTTTTTCGGTTATTGTGTGCTTTTGCTTTCTCAACCTTATGCAGAGCGCTTACAGTGTCACATCCAGAAAAGGCCTGCAGACCCACAAGAGCATCACATTTGTCTTTGCCAAGATGGGAATGTAGCTTGGTAATGTCAGGAAAGTAGCTTGGTAATGTCAGAAATGTAGTCAAAGTCAAAGTCAAAGTTGTTTATTTGTCATATGCATCGAATGACATCACATCATCCTATGCAGAGAAATTCTTGTGACATGGCTCGACAGCTTGGTAATGTCAGTAATGTAGCTTGGTAATGTCAGAAATGTAGCTTGGTAATGTCAGGAAGGTAGCTTGGTAATGTCAGGATTGTAGCTTGGTAATGTCAGGATTGTAGCTTGGTAATGTCAGGAATTTAGCTTGGTAATGTCAGGAATGGAGCTTGGTAATGTCAGGAATGGAGCTTGGTAATGTCAGAAATGGAGCTTGGTAATGTCAGGAATGGAGCTTGGTAATGTCAGGAGTGGAGCTTGGTAATGTCAGGAATTGAGATTGGTAATGTCAGGAATGGAGCTTGGTAATGTCAGGAGTGGAGCTTGGTAATGTCAGGAATAGAGCTTGGTAATGTCAGGAATGGAGCTTGGTAATGACAGGAATGGAGCTTGGAAATGTCAGGAATGGAGCTTGGAAATGTCAGGAATGGAGCTTGGAAATGTCAGGAATGGAGCTTGGAAAGGTCAGTAATGTAGCTTGGTAATGTCAGTAATGTGTGTGTTTCTTCCCTTGGCATCTTTGGTTATCTATTTGATGTCTTCTGAATGATTTCTGTAAGTGTCATTGTTTCATGAAATAACATCCGAGAATCATCCGTGTTGATGGTGGCATTTTCAATATCTCCTTGACTTGTCATTTCTCCTTCACTTTCTTCAGACGAGGAGGAAGCAGAGGAGACAGCAGCTTCACGCACAATCTTGTCAGCTGACAGATTGTCCACATATACAGGAGGGTTATGGATGCATTCTGGAATTAAGACTGGATTAGACTTGTGAAGTCTTGCCTTTAATGAGTGGGCCTTATAAGGTGCAATGTTCACTCCCTTTTTTCCACAATTTTTTTGAAAAGCAAATTCAGCTTTGAAAGTCGAAGCACTTCGTTATTTCAACAGCCTCTCCTCAATGACTGTTTTGCAGAAGAGCTTGTATTCATTTTCATATGTTTGCTTCTGTTCTCTCAACATTGTGTGTGGTCAGGTACTGGGTATAATCTCAATAGCAGGTGAAGTGATACCTGCTTCACTAGCCACCAAGTCCCTGTATTGGATATGGAGGAGAGACTCATCCTTTCACTAGCCACCAAGTCCCTGTATTGGATATGGAGGAGAGACTCATCCTTTCACTAGCCACCAAGTCCCTGTATTGGATATGGAGGAGAGACTCATCCTTTCACTAGCCACCAAGTCCCTGTATTGGATATGGAGGAGAGACTCATCCCTTCACTAGCCACCAAGTCCCTGTATTGGATATGGAGGAGAGACTCATCCCTTCACTAGCCACCAAGTCCCTGTATTGGATATGGAGGAGAGACTCATCCCTTCACTAGCCACCAAGTCCCTGTATTGGATATGGAGGAGAGACTCATCCCTTCTCCCTTCAGCAGTGAGAAACAATTTCCCAGCATGGAGTGTTTCACAATGTGTCAGATTTTCTTTTGTCCTTTTCCTGCTGTGTGTCTCTACCTTGTACTTCTCATATTTGCAAATAATGTATTGTACTGGAAGTAGTGCTGGGTGGTTTACTGGTTCACATCGAATACCTGTATATATTTTCGTTATGATATGAATTTTTAATATATATATATCAAGTGTTGTCAGGCTTAAGTTGTCATCAGAGGAGCTGTCACGAAACATATGAGGACGTTTATGTTTCGTGGCATATTTGTCATTGTGTATATTGTTTGTAATGTTTGTGTTTTTGTGTTATACGCCGACCTCTGGAAGCTGGGAGAATGGTAGGCACTTGCTGACTCATTATGCATGAATGGAACTCTGGCACGTAAGGAGTAATCAAGATGCCTATTTTATCCCAATGTTCCGGAATGGTCGGCGCATGTTATTGTTGACTTCCAGTCATGTCATGAAGGGTTGAAGGAAGTGAGGAGTGGTATATGTTTATGGAAAAGAGGAGCTGTGTTTGTTCACTTTAAGTGTACTTTGATTGAGCCTTCACCTGGTATAGTGTCGTACATAAGGTATACTGTCCTGTTTGCCAGGCGTACATGTATATAGGGTACTCCTTCTGATCCCGCCACTAAACAATAGATTTTGGTTCTGCACCCTTCTCTCACCCTTCTCCACATCACTGTTTAAAGAAAAATGTTTTTTAACTTTCAGCAGGGGAAATCTCATGCTCCATATATTGGTTCCAGCTGTTCCCTTAACATGGGTAATAAACCAGTTTTACAGCGATCAAGTGTCCGGCCTTGTTGATGTTAACGATGCCTTCATTGAAATGGCCAATTTTGGCAAGGTGTTTTTATGATATTACTGTGAATACACTGCATATATCTATATTATTTGTACTACTCTTATATTGTTACTGCATTTATCTGTACATGTTGTTCATACAATGTCTGTAGCACTCCCTGTGGTAGCCAGTGTTAGCTGGTTTGACTAACTAGTTTGTAGGTTCCTGGCTTTGTAATTTGTATGCCTGTACTGCCTCTTATGCTATAATACTTTCTCTGCACTCAAGGTCTTTCCACAGAAACACAGATTTAATGAATTTCTCCCAACTTATGTCTGTAAAGGGAATGGTGGGTCCACTTCCCTTAAACGTATGCATGCAGCACTTTATGTTTTACCATTGTTCCCAGTAAACATGTGTGGGGAATAGAGTATTGTCTGGCTCGTTTTTATGACATTGTGATTCCAAGCAATACCATGTGTCAAATCAGATGTTTCTATTTTACAATGTATTTATTAAAGATTACAAAGAAATGACAGGACATCGTATGACAGAAGATGGTTACATAAAATAAGAACAGTAAGAATGGATAACGTTACCTCTACATTCACATTTTGTGTCAAACTGAATATGTAGCATAGGTGGGTAAAATTAGTTCAATCTTTCCTGGGCTAAAATCCCTTATCTTAAAGCTGTGCTAGTCAGACAGCAGCTTCATGTCAGCGCTAGTGTGTTGACAAACGTGTCACCGACACTTTCCTACGCACGCTATTGGATGAAGGCAAAGAAATATGTCACGCAAGTCGGACCCCACACGTCTCCTCTATTCACCGGGAAAATAACCTAAAGAAAGTTACTGATATTATATTAATAGACAACATTTTTGAGAGGCAACAATATTTATATGCTTTGTTGAAAAGCGTATTGGTAATATACAAAAAACTGGGTTATTCCTCACCGCAGATCATCCAAATAAAAGTCATTTTTTAAATGCATTGCAATGTGTCAAATATCAGTGACAGCTTTTATTTTGCAAAGTTAATTGTGAGTTTGATCCTGCTGCTTGAAGAACAGTAATGAAGCCTCGATTCCCCATCACTACTATGGACTGATAACTTATTAAACACCACAGTATGACTCTGGGGGTATTATTTACATGTACAGACTGTATATATAATGTTTCTCTCCTGTCACCCTTTATGCTTTATCACTTATACTTTTTTATAACTTTAATGTTTTACTAAAGCAAGCCTAGAGCTTGTGGTTTCAATTGAGAAAGTGCAGATCCAGGTTCAGCTTACCCTCCTACAATCCTAACCTGAACCAAAAGCACAGGACTTGCATTAGCTTAGCGATGCTCACCAGGAGAGCTAGTGATATCACCACTCCATCTTCATCAGTGTAACATCGAGCAAAATGCCTTCAGCTACACTAGCA
>JACXGM010002781.1:0-23078 GCA_016801145.1 Umbra pygmaea | reverse complement strand
GTCTCTCTGTCTCTCTGTCTCTCTCTCTCTCTGTCTCTCTCGGCCAACTCCCAATGCAGCTCCCCTTGGCAGTGAAGGGAAAGGTAATCAATGAGAACTGGAAGTAAAGAAAGGATGACAGAAAGACTGTAGCCAATTATCATTAATCAACACTAATGAGTATCATGACTGTCCTTCCTGTCACCGTAATGTAAACATGGCTATATAATTTAAGTAATACTGTGTTACATTTTAATGTTCTTACTACTAACTGAAAGTACAACATTGTGTTGAGGCATGTTGCAGGCCATTTCAGCTAACAATAGACATATTCTGGAATATCTGTGCTGTGGTTAATTTCAGAGCATTTCACTAAACATTTGCCACAGTGATAACATAGGAGATCTTGGTGGGTGTGTATTTCATGTGTGTAGAGGACCTTGGATACTGCCTTATCATTCTCGTCAACAAAAACGAATTCCTTTAATTTAATCAATCAGTTAATTAGATCTATCAGTGTGACATTGGTTTAGTTTGGATCCATTTAACCAGTCCATCAGATGTAGTTAACCTGTAGTTCTACATTTTATGTAGGGCCATAATTACAGTTTTTCTCAATCGCTTTGACACAATCTACAAAAGGCTACTAAACTTTGTCAGACTATATGACATGGCATTTTGTGAACATTTGGTGATTTGTTGAAATTACTATAGTCATTTATCATTGCTTTGGCACAAAATGCATTGAGTGTGCCTTGCAGATCATTCATTTTCATTAATTTGCTATTGAATGATATCACTCTCAAATGCAAGTGTACACATGTTGTTTGTGTAAATCCCTACATGCTAAATAGAACAACCAACAACCAACAATCACAATAACCTGTCACACATATATATTAGATACATAATAGTGATGTGGTGTTATTGTAATGGTTGTGCGATGAATTGACTTGAGCTAGACGAGGAACAATTCAATTTCCTCACAATTTAAAGCAACCCATCTCAAATGCTGTCCAGTTTAGCTGATAGGTATATGCAAAATATGTGGGATATGTGTATACACAATGTGGGATATGTGTATACACAATGTGGGATATGTGTATACACAATGTGGGATATGTGTATACACAATGTGGGATATGTGTATACACAATGTGGGATATGTGTATACACAATGTGGGATACGTGTATACACAATGTGGGATACGTGTATACACAATGTGGGATACGTGTATACACAATGTGGGATACGTGTATACACAATGTGGGATACGTGTATACACAATGTGGGATACGTGTATACACAATGTGGGATACGTGTATACACAATGTGGGATACGTGTATACACAATGTGGGATGTGTGTATACACAATGTGGGATGTGTATCTGTATGATTTATAATATTTTATAGAGAGTGATGGAGCTGGAGGCTGATGAATCCTCACACACTTTTGAGATTGAGGCAGGATTCAACTTGACCAACGGCAGGAGATTTGGCTGTAATATCATTTGTCCGTTACCATTGATGTGTCAGGTTAGCGTGGAGGGATCATTACAACGTGTGCTGCCATATGTACAGTAGGAATGGTGTACTCAGCCAACATTGGGCCTGATAACACACATCTCCTCTATTTCCTGGAAAATCTTTACATTCCTGAGAATGAGAGGGGGTTAGTAAGAAATTACTTGTACTTGTTAGTACAACGTAAGTTTCCATCGTTCAAACACAATCAGTGTATGGTTTGTTGCCCAGACACATTTTTTGATGAAGTATCTCCCACCACACTTCACATCCCTGAATCCCAGTGAGGAGTTATTTTCTGCATGGAGATGGTAGGTCTATGATCACCATCCTCATGACCAGATGTCTTTACTGGGTGCAATGGATGCTGGTTGTGAAGATATCACCGCAGATTGTAGTAGGGGGTGGCTGCGTCATGCCAAAATAGTTTTCCCTCGTTGCATTACAAGTGATGATATCAGGTGGGATGTGGATGAAATGTTGTGGCCCGACAGAGGATTGCATGACCCTTGAGGTTGAAGTTGCAGATGATTTTCCTTTTTATTGCACATATTGTAGTTCCTGATCATTTTGCTGTTGTACATATTTTTTTCTATACAAGCTTTATTTATGTATTTTCAGTTGGCTGTGAAGTGACCACATACAATGATGAGAAAGTTTTCAGTAAAGGTTTTGTTGAAAGTATAGTGTGTGCAATGGACTTTCCACATCAATACTATACATATACTGTAATATTAACAATTTGACAATATTACATGGTGTGTGACTTTCACACTTCCAGAGTACACTGTCATTTGACAAAATGTCTTTGTATTTTTACTGTCTTGGGTCTAAGCATTGATAAAGGCTCCTTTTGTTTTGATGACAGTGATTTTTCATCAGTGGTGTGCTGAATATACTAAGTGATGTTAGGATTGTAGTTAGTGGATTCAAGATAGGTCAGTTCTGGTCTTTGGATTCTGGGTAGAGATCAGGTGGATTCTGGGTAGAGATCAGGTGGATTCTGGGTAGAGATCAGGTGGATTCTGGGTAGAGATCAGGTATAATCTGCTGACTTTATCAGGGATAGCAGTTTGATCATCAATTCCAACCATATCTTTTCACTGTGGCGTGTCATCGATTTCCTCTGGCCTGCTAGTCTTCCCCGTGGTGACAGGATGTTCTGTGTTCCACGACTGCCTGGCGTGCCAACATGTAGGTCACTGGCTGCTTACTGTACGCTCGGACAGGACATGGTGCCTCTCTGTGCACATTGTGCTCACCAGACATGGACTGTAGCCTCACAGGTAGATTGCGTTGTCAAAAAATTTCCCATAAATATCTGTCCCCCACATGGCGCTCTACTGTACTACATTTAGGATAGACTAGTGCAATACGGTTTTGGCAAAACCTCATAGATGTTAGAGATGAGGTATTATGATGTTGATTATAAGGGAAAGCCTGGTGATTTAGTACTGTAGAATATTGGGGCTGCAACGGTACACATATTCCTAACTGTACCATATGGTACCAGTTGCTTTTCATGGTTGGTACATGAAATACATAAACTATTAAATAAAAATAAACAAATAAATAGCTACAATGTGTTGAATGCGTGTTTAAAAACTGAAATAATAATAATAATAATGATATAGACTGATCATCCATAACATTATGACCACCTGCCTAATATTGTGTAGGTCCCCCTTTTGCCGCCAAAACAGCATCCCCATACGCAACAAACTGTGGTGCACTGTGGGTATTGCGCAAGACTGGTCATATTTTGCAGAAAAGAAGGCACAGTTTCAGGCCTGTAGTCTGTGTTGGGTACGTCTAGATTAATTTACAGGTGCCACATTATTTACAGGTTCCACCAATAAAGAACTACTGAAACACTGTAAATATCCTAAATATTGATCATTGGCGCACAACATTGCTAGTTGTAAAACTGTTAGCTAGCTACTATTTTCATCCATCTACAAGGCAGTGATGATCAGCTCCCACTTGAGGTCCCGGGCATTTGTGGCACCCAGAAAGTGGAAGGACTCCACAGAGTTGAGTGGGGAGCAACACAGGGCAATGGGGGGAAGGGCAGCTGGGCTTCTCCTAGGACTGGGCGATATGGCTGAAAACTGTATCACAATATAAGTGTTTCATATCGGTCGATATCAATAATTATTGATATGTTTTATGATAAATTTAGAATAAGGAGTAGGAAAAATTAAACATTTTTATTTTACACTTAACCTTCCAATGATTATATAATCCCCTCAGTTATAAAGGCAGAAATGCCAACACAACCATGGAAAACACTCAAATAATTAAAATGTAAACATAAGTCTAAAATCACAATGAACACTTAACAATTATCTGTTACACTAAGGTGCCAAATTAAAGAATACTTAAGAAATGCTTAATAAAGTGTAATAAAATAGTGCAAAGTGTTAAAAATAAACACAGAGAAACCTGAGACCTGAGAAGGTGGTAAAACTAGTTTGTGGTATTACCAGTCTTGGGGGGGATGATGGTTTTGCATAATCTGAGACGACATTGGTCTGACTACGGTCAGACTTGTAAAATCCAAAAAACTGCCATACTGGCGAGCTGACTTTCCTGTTTTATCAACCATTTCCTTGCTCGCTGTGGCACTCATTTTCCACTTATCACTCCACGCCATTTCAGTTACTGAAGAATCCAACACGAGACAACAATATGGCGCAACCAAACTTGATACTTTTACATGATTGGCTGTTAGCATGTCACTCGCTACCCTGCTAGGTTACCAGAGAGTGAGTGCCTTTGTTCACTCAGCCAAAATTGCTTTGCAACCTATGGTTTCTTCCAATGAAGAAAAGGAAAATATTAAATGTTTTATCGAACACATTTCTTATTGATATTTATTACCAATAAAAAATGTGTCTGTCGCGAGACATATCATTATCGTTTTATCGCCCAGCCCTAGCTTCTCCTGAAGTCCACTACCATATCCATCAGATGGTCAATCTCCAACCTGTAGGCAGACTTGTCTCCATTAGAAATTAATCACATGAGGGTGATTAATTAAGCTCTACAAACTTTGGAGCTTGACAAGTTGTGACTGGATGGCCAGCTGTTGGTGTACAGGGAGAAGAGTAGGGGTGATAGGACACAGCCGTGAGGGAAACCGCTGCTGATGGTTAGGGGGTCAGATAAGTGTTTCCCCAGCATCATGTGCTGCCTCCTGTTGGAAAGGAAGTCTGTGGTCCACCGTTTTGAGCTGTGACAGCACAATGCGCTCAAATGTCTTCATAACAACAGAGGTCAGGGCAACTTGTCTGTAGTTTTTAAGTCCGTTGATCTTTGTCTTTTTGTGGACTGGGATGATGATGGAGGATTTGAAGCTTGCTGGAACATGACATGTCTCCAATGAAATGTTAAAATGGCAGTGGACACTGCAAACCGCTGGTCTACACAGTGTGTCAGTGTGGACGGAGACACTGAGTCCGGCCTGGCTGCCTTACGGGGGTTTTGTTTTTGGAATAGCCTATTGATGTTGCTCTCCAAGACAGGGAGGTTTGTTGTAGTGGCAGGGGTGTGGGTGAATGTAATGGGTGATTGTGTTGTGTTCTTAATGATAGGGGGCTGGAGGATTGGGCCAGTGGGTTGCTGAAGATGACTGAACACAAAGGCTGGAGGGATGTTGTTACGATTGTGCCTTTGCCTTTCAAATCTGCAGTAGAACTTGTTCAAGTCATTTCCAAGTTCGTTGATGGAGTGGGGTCAGCAGCAGGGTCATTGGCTGAGAACTGTTGTTGTTTTTTCTCTGCATACATTCCATTACTTCATTCTTAAAATTGTATTCATCCATTCTGATGCCATCTCTGTCCCCACTCCTGAACGCTTTCTCTTTTGTCAAATGCAGAGGTCTGAGCTTAGCAGTGACCCATGGTTTGTCATTGTTGTAACTCACCCTAGTCCATGTCGGTACACAGCTGTCTTCACAGAAACTGATGTAAGATGTTACACTGTCTGTATATTCATTCTGACTATTAGTGGTAGACCTGACAATGTCCCAATCTGTGCATTCCAGACACGCATGCAGAGCCTCTGTAGCTTCACTGCTCCACATTTTGGCTGCTGCACAACAGGCTTTGCTAGTTTTAGTTTTTGCCTGTAAATAAAATTTTCCCCCAATTGGTCTTGTCCAGTTCCCATTAACCTTGTCTTTTTAGCAGATCTGTAACTCCTTGAACAGATGCAGGATTGTAAATGGCACTCGCAAGATTCATCCAACCACATGTCACAGAGTCATCAGATTATTATCTCTCAGCTTGTTCAATATGAAAGCCTTTTGTCAGATCATAAAACTGCTGTATACTTCTGCATTTGAACTCGCAGGTGCCTGATCTGCACACTATTAGTTGCTGGAGAGCGACGTGACATGGTATACTACCATTCAAATGTTTTAGAACATCCAAGGATTTTCATGTTTTTGATAGAAATTCATCAAGTATAAATAATTTCAAAATATGTCCAAGACATTACCAATGTTCCAAATGTATATCACTGTTGTAAATTACTGATTTCAAATTAACTATTTACTTTCAATGGCAAAGGCTTGTTTAGACTATGAAACATTTAGCTCATTCGTAATTAATATTGTTTTCACTATAATTTCTAAAGTTAATTTAATGCCACCATATTGAATGATGATATTGAATTCTATCAAATACATGTAGATTCTGTAGTTTTGATTCAAACAAAGAATTGAGAGAGAATAAATATGATGAAAGAGATAAAAAATAAAGGAAAATAGGCCATTGTTCTAGGCCCATGATTTGGGGGGCCGGGGGATTGTTTCTGGGCAGATGGGTTAGTAGGTCTGTGGGATTACACAGGGGGTGGGTGGGGTTATCTAGGGGTAGATTGGGTGGTGGATCTTTGGATGGATGCTGGATTCAGCATGAATTGTATTTAGGGTATCCTAATGAGTGGGAAAAACATGTAAGTAAAAGGAAGGGAGAATTTGGCCTGGGAGGACATTGGCAGGGAGGTGGCAAAGAGAGTGTGTAAGATGGGAGTATATGAGCGAAATTGCATGGGAGCCGATGATTACAGTCATATGCAAAGGTTTAGGCACCCCATGACAACTTCCATGATTTTCATTCATAAATAATTGGGTGTTTGGATCAGCAATTTCATTTTGAGCTATCAAATAACTGAAAAACACAGTAATATTTCAGTAGTGAAATTACGTTAATTGGATGAACAGAAATTGTGCAATATGCATCAAATGGAATTAAACAGGTGCATAAAATTGGGCACCCCAATTGAAATATCACATCAATATTTAGTTGAGCCTACTTTTGCAGAAATAACAGCCTCTAGACGCTTCCTTAAGCCTGTAATGTGTGTCTGGATTTTGGACAAAGGTATTTTGGACCATTCCTCCTTGCAAAACATCTCCAGTTCAGTTAGGTTTGATGGTTGCCAAGCATGGACAGCCCACTTCAAATCACCCCACAGATTTTCCATGATATTTAGGTCTGGGGACTGGGATGGCCATTCCAGAACATTGTACTTGTTCCTCTGCATAAATGCAATTCTTCTTTTTTTATTTTTTAATAATTTATTCATATAATAATTATTATTATTTTCTGTCTATTTACTACATTGAAAATATTAATAAACATTTAAAATCCCCAAATCACAGACAGCATTGTGACAATTCACGCTGCCTCATGTTGGAGCTCTGGGCATAGTTGGAGAAGCTGTAGTTATGTTCAAACTCCATTACGAGTTAGTCCTTTACGTCACGCTGAGCTCTGCCATCTCAACCTTGACCTAGAAATGTCCCCCAAAGTTGGAATCCTGTATATGTACACTCCTTTTGAGGTGTGCAGGTGGTTCCTCAAAGGGTTCTATAGAGGAAATTGATTCAAAATGTGGCTGTAAATATAGGAAATGTCGGATAAAGCCACAGAAATGGGGCATATACTTTTAGTGCAGTCAGAACAATGGTTCCAACCATACACTACAGTTGCAATTAAAATTATTCAACCACCAAATCAGGTTCATTGGCAAAATGTAGTCTTTCAGCCTATGGCAATGAACTCATTTTTGCATGATCGTCATAAATCACTTTGTTAAGAACTTTCTGTTTTGTTGTTTTCTACTGACTAATCTAATTTGCAACCAATAAAGCAGAGTAGCTGGAATATTTTATTGTATAGGATCTCATGAAATTATTGATTCAGAAGAGAGACAGATGATTTTCTGAGACATCTGTTGGAGTATTCTCATTTCCGCTAAGTGCTGTTTAAGGGAATATGGGAATATGTTTTAAGGGGATACTCTATGTGTTGTGATAAGGGAGTATGTGGTAGTTATAAGGTGATATGTGTTGTTATAAGTGAATACTGTGTGTGTTGTTATACAGAAATATGTGTCCTTATAAGGCAACATGTGTTGCTATAAGAGAGTATGTGTTGTTATAAAGGAACATGTGTTGTTCTAAAGGAACATGTGTTGTTATAAAGGAACATGTGTTGTTATAAAGGAACATGTGTTGTTATAAAGGAACATGTGTTGTTATAATGGAACATGGGTTGTTATAAAGGAACATGTGTTGTTCTAAAGGAACATGTGTTGTTATAAAGGAACATGTGTTGTTATAAAGGAACATGGGTTGTTATAAAGGAACATGGGTTGTTATAAAGGAACATGGGTTGTTATAAAGGAACATGTGTTGTTATAAAGGAACATGTGTTGTTATAAAGGATGCCATTTTGGAGCTAATCTGCCGCTACCATGCTTGTTTGCTATTCACCTCCATCCCTCGCTGACAATGAGAGAAGAGATCGGCAGCATATCTAAGTGAGGCAACACCACGTGCTCCATATCTCTGAAACTATAATTACCCAGCAGCCATCTGGATGATGCTAGAATAACAAATATAGAGGTAAGGTTTAAAGAATCCAGACAAACAACATAACAACCACTGACGCAAGGAACCTGTCAAAACTACTGTCATCGCAAACCTCTGCTTCACTGGCTTATTCAATTAAAAGGGGAGTTGTTCATTTAATGGCGGATGACTGGTTGGTTGCCTGGACAACAGGCTGGTTTGCTGACTGGTTTGTAGTGTCAGAGAAATAAAAGCAGACATCATATTTCTAGAACTTCATTTTCCAGTGCATAAAGCATTAGTTATTGTGATTCAATCAGCTCATTTAATGTTGTAGCATTTCACCACTAAATAAGAGCAATTGTCTGTTGTTCTTTAGGTTAGCTCTTTTTTTAAATTGTTTTGGACTGTTATACTGCTGCATGGCCATTGACTGGACTGAACCTGAGTGTTGATACACAGCAGTACTCACGCAGACATCTTTATTGATGTTGTAAAAATAGAACATAGACTGTCTGCATGTGGGTCATCTGTGATGTCACATAGGTCCGCAGCTAGGATCAACTGCCTGTTTGCAGAATAAACCACGACAGCTCCAATTGTGTCTGAAAATGTTTCTAAAAAAATATTTGGACTGGGATTACCTTCTCCACTGGTTTGCTCTGAATGGCAAACACACAGAAATGTGTGCAGAGAGAACAACAAAATGTATCTTGTTTATAGACCAGTAGTTTTGAGACCGGGTTGGACAGTTTAGTAACCATCAATGTTGTAAAAAGTACAAATTAAAAGTACTTGGCTGGGTTCGGTTGTGTTCACCAGTTTCGGGAAGTTCGTAACTAATTAAAAGAAACTGTGAAAACGTATTAAGGTCACTGGTTAGTCCCTTTACCTGGTAATTTAGGTTTAGGATCATTTAGGTCTTAATTGGGAACAAATGAGTACACTTCTTATTTTGGGAAAATAGTTCCAGATGTCCATTATTTTGTACCACAAACATTTCTAAAGCGTACTGGTTACCATCATTTACAACAATGAATAGGATAGGAACACAAAGCTATCAAGTGAATGATTCATTTTGAAATAAATAATAATATATATATATTTTGAAAAGACGTTGAGTACCTCTCAAAAAGGATGGTAAATGCTAACTACTCAGCCCTTACAAAATTGTTTCTTTAGTACAGTTATCATTGTCAATTATTATCTCTATGGCTTAAAACAAGGGATTATAATTGTCCAGAATTGCTCGTTCCTATTCAACATTCAATGTTTTAAGTCATGTCATTTAAGCTTTAAAGAACACCTGTTTCTCTATGAATATCAAGATAAAAACATTCTGCCTAAAACTGCCAAGTAAAATCTATTTTGCCAAGTGTGGACACACAAAGGATCCTTTTCAGGGCCCAACATTTGGTGCAGTCAACCATACTGTACTGAATTCACAATCAAACTCATATGCTACATGTAATCTCTGTCGAGTTGGATTCTGATCATGACGGGGGTCCCTGTTAAATTGGCTTAGAGATCTCGGGTCTCTGGCCCCAGTAGGTTGGAGAACTGTTGCTCTAGAGCAAATAGGAAGGCAGAATGTTTTTTTCTCTCAAAATGATCTGAGATTGATTATCAAGCCTGAATGACTAGGTCCAATGTGAAAGCAATGCTATGTAGGGTATCGAAACATACACGCACACAGTCGTACACACGGGACTCCACAGCAATGTGGTCATGATGTGACTAGGATTGATACCTTTGATGGGAATGTGAATCAGTTAGCAAAAACACACAAACACACACTTTTGTTCCTGGCCTTGGAGAGTGAAACAGATATGTGTCATTGACTCTGTTGTGATTGGGTTCATTTTCTCTGATCTTCTTTTTGTTCTTATTCAACAAAACGAAATTGCTGCGGCGCTGTCTGTATCTAGATGCTGATATATTGTCTGTGTCTAGATGCCGTAGCTTCATTTAGGCATAATTTATAATGTGGGTGGTAGTAAATGTGCCTCAGATTGTGGTGATGGAGCTCTAAACAACCCAGTGGGTCTCTCTCTCTCTCTCTCTCTCTCTCTCTCTCTCTCTCTCCCTCTCTCTTCTGTCACTCTCGCTTTCTCTCCTTGTCCCCTCTTCATTCTCACTCTAATTTAGATTTCTGGTCTATTTATCTATCTCGTTTCAATCTCTAACTTTTCTCTCTCTCCCTCTCTCATTTGTGTGGTTCTTTTTTCCTCCTTCTGCTTCTAATTATTTACCCCCCCTTTCTGGGGTAATCATGAGTGACGACCCAGCCAACAGACCTGTCCCAGAAGCCTTTGTAATCCTTCCCAGGATGCATTGCTCCCTCTTACAATGCCTGCCGGAGGATTCAAACCTTATTTCCTACAATGTTTAGAATGTTTCTATTGCATATCATTCTATATGGTCGCTCGTCTAATTTGGTGACACATACCGCGTCAACGTTCGGTACATTGAGTTATCATGACATTGACTATTACAGATGCAAAGTTTATACAGTGATGTCTGATTTTAGTAGACGATAAGTCTATAATATATATATATATATATCTATTCCTTGAAGTAATTTTTTTTCTGTCTTGCTCATCAAGCAGCTCTTTCACTCAGGGAATATTAACACATTCATTGTGGTGTCCAGGGGCGTCACCAGACCTGGGCTTCCAGGGCTCTCACCCTGGGTGTTTTTTTGTCAGCCCGAGTGTTCTGCAAGCTGACAAACACAGCGATGGAATCAACATTTGCAAGGCGAGCCAAAAGTGCTTTGTGAATGTAGACTTCTGGATGCACTGTTTCAATTGCGCGCTAGGAGGAGAGATCGTCCAAATCCATCAATGAATCTTTACAGGCGCTGAGTTGTTGGAGTTGGTTTCTAAAATGATAGAACTTTCTAGAGGACAAGCAAGAGAAAAATATGAGTCCTGATTTCCCAGACTCGGCCACACTATAGCCCGGTGTATCGGACGAAGTACACAGTTGTCTGCTTATGGTTAAGGACCGTCTGTCAATGCCATGCCTCAAAGTTATTAAATCAATAGCTTTTCATCATGTTGCTTAGAAACCTCAAAACACGATCAAATTGGTCAGAGAGCAGACCCACATGTTGCACATCCTTTGATATTTAGAGAGAATATTTTATTTTATAAACATTTGAAACTGGAAAATTAAATTGCTTTTTTGTTGAATAATATAGAAAACTCATCACTTTTAAATTGTTCAAAGAGGACACCTATTTGAACAATTTATTGACCTGTTTGTGGAAGTTTGCCCTATAATGATTGTAATGAGTGTGGCACCTTGGTTGATATGGGTGTCTTCAGGTAGCAAATTCCCTCTTCTTTAATTAACACTTTAGATGAGTAACATTTATAGACCACCACTGTACATATGAATCGTATGTTTAAAGAAAGAGGAGGAAGCCTGAGGCTCTCAGGATACTATCACATTATATTATTCTGCTCAACTATGCCATTGCTCTGTGGTTGCTGCTACAAGCCACATAATGTTACATGATGCGCTCCATTGGAGAACCACCGGCTCATGGTGAGACTGGGAGGTCCCTCTACATCCCTGTTACAAGGGTTGGAATGTACTAGACTATACTATGTGAGCTTTAAGTGATGTTTATTGATTTGTTTTTATTACCTACATTTTCAGATCACTAGTTATTTTAGTGTAAATGCCTGCCGAACTCTATGTTATGAACTACTTTCAGGGCACCAGATTGGTTGGAGCAGGGTTAACTGTGTTCGTTTCTGATGCCTCTCACCGGTCGCAGCCCAGCAAACAACCCACCACTCTGTAAGGCCCATCTTCTACCTGAATTATAAAGGTGTGGGATCATATGCCCTAAGCTGAAGCAAAAATTGTCATCTAAATTGATAAAAGATCCAATGTTCAAGTCTTCACACAAACGTTTTTGTGTAATAAAGGACATAAAATCAATGAGATATAGACATGATGACGTTATGGTGGTAGTTTAGGTATTAAAATGTCACATATCAATTGTGTTATTAATTCAAATTGGTTTTTCCTTAATACCAATTAATACCAATATTTTAATACCAATTAAAGGGGTTCTAGCTCAACTGATTGGGAACCAAAAAATCCACATAGATATTAAAATCTGTATGTGTATAACTGTAATCAGGTTTTTGGATTCATTATTACATTTAAACAAAGTGTGCTGGGTGATGTGGAAGGCCAGTGGATTTGCAACCAATGTAATGAGGAATATAATATCATAAATATTCTGTTATTATTAATGGAATTGATAATAAAATAACATTTTTACTAAATATTAGTTAGTTATTCCATATTACTGTATATTCTGGAGCTTCTACAATATAAAGGTCATCACTGTTCAAACAAATTAATGAAACACGCAATCATCACTGCATAACACCAAGTCAGTGAAACTTCAGGGATATCAATCACAATGTGACTGTGATGTCACTTATTTTGCACTGGAGAGGCAACAGCAAGACAACCCCCAATGAGAATGGTTTTGCAGGTGGTGGCCACAGACAATTGCTCTCTCCTTATAATACTTTCTGACTGATTCCTCTGATTCCAAGTGTCCTTGTCACTATTGGTAGTATGAGGCAGTATTTGTAGCACAGGTAGTCCAGATCCTCCAGGATGGCACATCCATATATGCCGTCGCAAGAAGGTCTGCTGTGTCTCCCAGTAGAGTCTCAAGCACATAAAGTAGATACCAGAAGGCAGTCTGTTACACAATAAGACCTAAACAGGCCGTAGAAGGGCATAAACCCAGCAGAAAGATTGGTATCTGCTGCTTTGTGCAAGGAGGAACAGGAGGAGCACTGCCAGAGCCACACAAAATATCCTCCAATCGGCTGCCTGGTGTCCAACTGATAACCTGTAAGCTGTATCAGCCCTCAATCGGTTGATGATTTGAGATTCCATTGACTGTTGTTAAGACATTTTGTTCTCAATGAGTTTCATCGATACCCAATGTGTGATTTGAGTGTTCCCATATTTATTTTGAGCATTGTATAAAGGGCTATATTGATTGCTACCTGTTCTCATAATATTTGGGTAACCGTACACAATAGATATGTTGCTGCATTACGTAGACAGACGTACAGATACGGCCATTCAAATGTGAACTTTCGTACATATTGAATAGCCGTTCAACCGGAACCTTTTCAAAAATTGAAACGTTGGTTACAATTTAAAGTACTTTGGGAACGTTTAGTTATGGCATAACATGCTAGGTTATTGATGTTGAGGTTAGGGTAAGCTGAGGTTAGGGTTTGGTTCAGGTTATGGTAAATCATGTTCCATCATCCGGGATGATAAACTGAACATCTATCTAAAGGGGGACGTAAACTTTCAGACATAATGAGGAACTCTTCTTCTAGAAAACAATGTCCCTGAAAATGTCTCTCAGTGCCATTTACGTTAGGAGATCTTTCAGCCACTTAGCCTAGAACTATCAGGAAAAGCACAAGGCGAGATTTTGTGTAAAGTTGTGGGTATCTATCTAATCGCCGCCACTTCTCCCACTGCCTCCCGAAGCTTTGTACGCCAAGCTTTCATAGGAGCCCACCTGGATCTACGCATCGGTCTTCTAGTATTCCACTCATTATTAGTACACTCATTATTAGTACACTCATTATTAGTACACTCATTATTAGTACACTGGATTATTTACACAGTTTCACCAACAGTGGACATACCACACCCCCCATGAGTTATTGGTTGTTTATTGCATTTGAAATGCTACTTCATTGTAAGGTATTTGGCCAATATATCACGGCTTAGAACTGTTCTTAGGCGCAATTCATCACAGAGTGATATTGGCAATGTACCAAACCTCCCAAGATGTCTAAATGCTCTAATAAACTGGTTACCAATGCAATTACAACAGTAAGAATGCATGTGATGTCATCAACATGGTATACTATCTCATATATCATGGCTTTCAGACAATCTGCATTTATGATTTGAGCCAACCTTTTGATTCACTAATAATATTGCATTTTATTTTTATTCTCTTTAAATTGATTACGGTTGCAAAGCATAAAGCCTTTACTGTTAATGTCTGATAGCTTTTGTCTTCAGTATTTGTTTTGTAGTTTTTTTATTCATTTCTTGGCAACAACTAGTCGTTACCCGCCAATAAAGCCCTGTGGAATTTTAATTGAATTAGGAGCAAGGGAGCGATAGAAGAGTGAAGGAAGAATGATGCAAGCAAAAGAGAGAGGAGAAGAGTGGTAATAAATCCTTAGCACAGCCCTAAGGCGGAGGACTCCTATCTTGTTGTACAGATGGCTGCCTGCTGAAGTTGTGGGGCGGGACGGAGAATAACATGAGGGCTGCTTGATCAGCTGTATCTTTGCATTTCATCATGACCACTTATGGCCAATGTGGCTCAATATTAAAATCAGTCCCAATAGCAGAATACAGTTGCGGCGTTGAACATGAGCAGCAACAGAAAGCATGTGTGAGTCAGGGTCTGATGCATGACTGCTATTGCATATGTAGTATAATGTAGCTAATTTCTATCTAGCAAGCAAACCTGGGAGAAAACTAAATCTATTTCTACCCGCCGTTCTTGGATCCCTGTATGAAGTATCATTAGTGCGTTCAGCCAACAGACATACAGGGCTTTTTGTTATAGCAAAGTTATTTTACCACAGGCTATTTGCTACCCTCTCTTCTGTTCAAACTTCCCATGTAAATGTTAGTTAGTAAATGTTTTAATAATGGCATTAATATTGCATGTGAATCATGTCCATGTTAGCTTTGTACTGTAACTACAACAGTGCAATTTTTCTAGCAATAGAAAGAGTTATAGGTACTGTGGGACATTTGTTCACAAAGATGCATTAAGTTTCACATTTGCCCTTTAACCTTTAACCCCAAAGACCGTGGTTCAAACACCACATTTTCTGTTCTATTTTCTTCCCCTAATTTCAAATCGTGTTTAATAAAGCAAATATTCTGTCTAATTAAATTTAAAAAAGGTGCTTTATGAAGTCAGATATGACCCACCTTGTCAGATTAAAAATAAACTGTATTCCTTTGTCCAAGTGCTGGTCTGGTGGTTCTGAAACCTTGGCAGAATGAGTTGGTCTTACAGCTGCAGTCATATCTCCTCCCCATTCAATGTTTCACCCAATAACACACTGTGAATGGATTACAGATGTGTCAATATCAGCCAGGTGTTTCTGGATGTTTCACACTTCACCTGTCCCAGCTCTAAGCTCAAACACAGACACACACAAACACATACACTCACTGGCCACCTTATTATGTTCACCTGTTCTACTGCAAATATAATCAGCCAATCACGTAGCAACAAGTCAATGCATTTAGGCATGGTCAAGCCGATCTTCTGAAGTCCAAACCAAGCAGCAGAATGGGCAAGAATGTGGATTTAAAGGACTTTGAACGTGGCATGGTTGATAGTGCCAGACGGGCTGGTTTGTTCAGAAAGTGCTGATCTACTGCGATATTCCTGCACAACCATATCTAGTGTTTACAGAAAATGGTTTAAAAAAGAGAAAAAATTCAGTGAGCTGAAGTTCTCTGGTTGTAAATGCCTTGTTGGTTGCTGAGGTCAGAGGAGAATGTTCAGACTGGTTTGAGCCGATAGAAAGACAACAGTAACTGAAATAACCACTCGTTACAACCAAGGCCTGCGGAGGAGCATATCTGAATGCACAACATGTTGAAACTGAGGCTAGAATTTGTATAGGCCTACTTCAATTGGAAAATAGATTTGGAAAAAGAAAAGTTTTGCCTGGTCTGAGTTCTCCTGCCACAGTCAGATGGGTCAGAATTTGGTTTAAACAACATGAAAGTATGGATCCATCCTGCCTTCAATCAATGTTTTAGGGTGGTGGGGGTGGTGTTATGGTGTGGGGGATATTTTCTTCAAACACTTTGGGTCCTTTAGTACCATTTGAGCATTGTTAGAAATCCACAGCCTATCTGAGTACTGTTGCTGACCATGTCCATCCCTTTACGACCACAGTGTACTGATCGTCTAATGGCTACTTCCAGCAGGATAACACGCCATGTCACAAAGCTCACATCATCACAAACTGGTTTCTTGAACATGACAATGAGTTCACTGTACTCAAATGGCCTCCACAGTCACCAGATCTCAGTCCAATCAAGCACCTTTGGGATTTGTGGTGGAACGAGAGATTTGCATCATGGATGTGCATTCGCAAAAACCAGCAGCAACTGCGTGATGCGATAATGTCAATATGGACCAAAATCTCTAAGGAATGTTTCCAGCACCTTGTGAATCTATGCCATGATCAATTAAGGCAGTTTTGGCAAAGGGCAAAAGGGTGTTCAACCTGGTGCTAGCATGGTGGACCTAATGAATTGGCCAATAGTAGTATACAGAGACAGAAATTCTGATATCTTTTTGCAGATCTTATTATTTTGTTGGCTTGTCTATATGTAGTTCCCATCGCCATGCTATAAAGGAGCAAAATCTTTCAGGATATAATAGAGTATTTATGAATAATTCAAATGTTAATCACAATTACAATTAAATCATAACATGTTTAAGACCCTCCAATAGTCTAAATGTTCTCAATGTTAGTGTCTTCCATTTTTTATATTTTTCTGTGGAACCTTTAAAGTAGAACTGAGAACATTTTATCTAAAGATAATCATAGTATCATATATTGAGTCCTTTGTTAATACTTCTAAACCAGATTTAAATTAGGTTTTAAAAATAGGTTATATTTTATATATATTTAATATTCCATGATGTAGAGTATTGCATTGTTGGCAGAATAAATATATTCGGTTAAAAGGGTTAATAGAAATCCTCGCAAACAATGGAAATGGCATGGCAACGCATGGGGAGAAGATGCCATGGTGGAAAACATTAATCTCCTCATTGAATCCTAGCAAAACTAACCTATGTTAAATTAACCAAATACATAACATTCTGATTTACTCTATTTTATGGTGGTCAAGGGTTTGAGCCTGGCTAAGGATTGTTTGACTTTACCCAGAGCCCAAAGGAACAATGCTTCCCAGGTAAAGGGAGTAGACAAGTCAGTCCTACTTACCTTGTCACTCTCCAGTGTGCATCAGATTGGGCACTTTTGAGTTCAGTTGAGGTAGTATAATTAGTGAATGCGTATTCCTTGGTGTTAATCCAATTGTCCTGTGTTGACTCTTAGATGGCCAGTGTGATAACAAACAGGCAGCTCAGTGACATGTTGTTGGAGGAACCATCTGAGCACCTTTAACAATCCCACAGCTGTTGTGGAGTTTCCAACCAGGTCAGGGGGAATTGGACATGACCATTTAGGAGGGGAGAAAACAGGTAAAAATCAAACAAAAAACAAAAGAATTGGATATACCTATTTCCATTTTGGGCCTTTTTTTATGAAGAAATCATAAAGAAAATTGACAAATATTTCCTTGTTAAGATCTTTACATCCTTTCATTGTCTCCCACGGCAGGCTTGGCCTTTAAATGTTATATTATGTTCTGACGTCTTTACCAGGTGCAGTTAGACTTTTCAGAAATGTCTCACAAATGACATCATTCCCCAATATTTTTTAAAGTATGGAAACTTGAATACGATCATATATTCACTATGTGATCACTTGTTAGAAAATATTAATTTAAGGGCATTAGGCCGTTTCTGGAGGTGTTTTTCAACTTATTTTATTACATGTTGTTAAAATGCTCAGTTCCAATTTAAGGAGCATTATATAATAACCAGTACCTAATCAGTGACTACATCTGGCTTTCTATTAGCTCAGAGTGTCCAGAGACCAATCGTCACACTCCTGATGTAGTCAAGCTTTTAAACTGCACTGCTTTTTGTACTCTTTTGTCTTTTATGGGTTATATCTTTTGAATTGGTATTTTCCTGCATCTTCCTCAGTGGCTGGAGACCTATTGTCAGGCTTTTGTAACCATGGTAACTGTACTCACATGGCCAGTGTTCCAAATGACAGCATATTCTATACAAAGTGCATTGCCTTTGGCCATAGCTTCGTTTGCAAGTAGTAAAACATTATATTATATTATAGATGTCGCTAGGGAAGTGATTCATACTCTGGCTGGTTTTCTTGTCAACAAAGTGATATTTTTCATTTCTGTCCTCTTCTGGGTCATTGCATCTTTTCCCAGATGGATGCTGGAGAGTGCTGGGGTTTAAGGGCAATTGAGTTTATTTCGTAATAGTTTAAAGACTAAAATGTGCAGAAGGTTCAATGACTTTACCAAAGCCCTTTGAAAATGTTCCACAATTATACAGTATATAGTTAAGTGAACGTGTTTAAAGTTAAATTACATTGAGACGTTCAGCTTACAACCGTGTTGTGGACAGTAGCCCGCCTTGGAGTGGTTGATGTCGTATTTTACGAAGAACACACAAGGCTTAGTTTCTGCTTCCTCCAAGAATGAGTGATATTTTCAAAGAACAGTGGCATTGACTTTCACATGTGTAGGCCCGCTACCTAGGGTGAGAATTCATAACACGTCATCTTACAATATCATGTTGAAAATAACACTAGGTTTATTTCACTAGGTTAAATTTACAATAAAATGTTTGGACCTGTTATATAACATAACCTAACATCCCTAACATAACCTAACAACCCTAACATAACCTATAGTAATAACCCTAACACAGCCTGAAAACCCTAACATAACCTAAAAGCCCTAACATAACTCAACAACCCTTACATAACCTAAAAACCCTAACATAACCTTACATGACTTTTCCACAACCTCGCTGTTTTCTGTCTTCCAAGCCCACCCAGCCATGCTTCTAAATCCTGTTTGCCTTGATGTTCGACAGTCGAGAGACATGGAAACACGTCTCCCAACACTTGCATTGCTCTTGCGGCTTGTTATTGATGTCTCTTAAAAAACAGATACATGTTTGTACAAGTTACATTTTGGCAGGAAAAGTCAGCCTAGTAGAGTTCAACGAGCCTCAGCCTGCATCAATACTTCATCCTTAATTTATTTCTCGATTCTGTCTCAAAGTCACCCGAGATATGACACCTAGTTCCCTTCATATTGGGCCAGGCCATTCTCATGGCGATACGTACAAAATGATACCAAATTGTCAAAGAAAAAACACTTCCACATGTGACATTTCCAGAGGCAGGAAAACATATGTCTCGTATGTTTACGAAAATTCTGTTTACCTTAACCTTACCCTAACCTCACTACGTAACCTAGCATATTAGCCCTGAACTGAGGTTATAAATCAAGTGAGAAGTGGCTCATTTCCTCATAGACTTCGACAGAAACCTCCTTTTGCAACTGAACGTGTTGCCCCCTGCTCGAATTCAGATCGAATGCAGGTTTAAGGTACTTCCTCATTTGCATTACTTTGCCAAACCAGATGCTAGCCCGGTGGGTAGAATCAATACTTATTATTATTAGCCATATTGTCTGCCTATGTAATGCGGCAAAATTTCCATTATGTACATTTACCCATGTCTTGCCATGAAAATGCATTGAGTGGGGCTGTCGTGCCAAATAACATACTGTACACTTGCCAAAATACATCCACACTTTATTGTGGTGGGATTCAATTGGTTTAAGCATTGCTACATCAACAGAACAATAAGCCAATGTGTTTTAAGTAACATTCTAGGTACATGGTTTATAGAAGCTGGAAACAGCTGCAAGATTCAACAGAGATGCAAACTACCGCCACATCTGGGAACTTAACTGTTAATTTTGTCACTGCCCCTTTTTGGGGGAAGATAAACTAGACTCTGACTAGACTTCAATACAAAATAGCGGCACAAAACAACGTCCATACTCAGCCGGCAGGCGTGAATAACTTACGAAATCACTAATATGTCAAGTAATTATATGTCCACCCTGCCTGCCATAGAGCGTGAAAGATACATACACAAACTTAATTTGGTCAATTTAAAATCATGTCCCTTCATTCTCCCAGTGTCAAATTGGTGTAACAACCTGACCCAGTGGCCAGAGGTGTCTTACCCGGACATTTACTTGAGTCGTACCTCATCGAGTCACCAAGTATTAAGACAGTGAATGATTTTACTTCATTTTTGAAAGTAAACAGCTTTAAAATGTATATATTGACTTTATATTTAGAGTACTGAGTACATTTTTCTGGACAGCAATACAAATAAACTGTAGCCTATGTTTAAGGTTGCATGCTTGTAATCACAAGACACTGACGTTAGCTATGATTATGCCACTAAAAGTGTAAGACTTACCTATTTCCACCCATCCCCTGTTGTCACCTCTTTACATGTCACTGAATATTAATTTCTTAGGCCTACCTGATATGAAATGTTGTCCACAAATATAAGTTTACGAAGTTGAGTACTGCTCACTGATGCTGAGTCCTACTAAATTCAGAGTGTTTTTGCGATAATTACACTTCGAACGCAAATTTTGTTAAGAACACAAAAGTAGCAACTACTTTTTCTACTCTGTTGAAATTGTTACAACATAAAAATCTATGACTTACACCTTTATAGATTTCATAAATACCAGAGACAACTTGTAGTTTTCCATTATCTTGCTCGAAGTTGCCACTTTTGCCATAAAAACCACCATCTTTGTAGAGTGATTTATAAGTTATAGTAGTATTAGCTAATCAAACTAGGTTTAGCACTATAATTATCATGAAGACTAGCTGACTACAGCAGTGAAAATTGGCTTTATTTAGATAGAATGTCATTTAGACCCCATTAGCCAATCGTATTTTTAATAGACCCCATTAGCCAATCATATTTTTAATACAGCAATGGACCGACTACATAGGTTGTCGGTGTGATTTTGAAGCATGTCCTTAAGTTAGGCACTTTAATAATCATATGTATAATAATAATAATAAATTCAACTTATTTTTTTCATATTTCAAGGCACCCAAAGCACTTTACATATTGACGGGGAAGCCCACCTCCTCCACCACCAATGTGTAGCACCCATTATGGTGTTTACCAACACTGTAAGTTGGTCCAGGGATATCAAGTTCAAGTTTCAAGTATTTATTTATATAACATCAAACAAGGCTGACCACAGTGCTGAACAATAGACCAGACAAAGAACAAGGACAAACCACACATTTAGGACAGAAGCTCACAGTGAATTAAAAGCTAAGGAAAAAAATAGGTTTTAAGAGAGGATTTAAAAACAGTTAGAGATTGACCATCTCTGATGTAGACCGGAAGGCTGTTCCACAGCCTAGGGCCAGTAGTCGCAAAGTCTCTGTCCCCTCTATTTTACCGAGGTCTGGGGACACAAAAGTCTCTGATCACCAGACCTCAGGTTTCGTGTGGGATTGTGTGGACAGAGTAGCTCAGACAAATAGCGTGGTGCCAGATTATTTACCGATTTAAAAACAAAGAGAAGAATTTTGAACTCAATTCTAAAATGCACATGTAGCCAATGCAGTGATTTATGGATATGTTTAACAAAGGTACGTTTTCTTTTGAGGAACTTTTCAGCAGCATTCCGTACTAACTGGAGACGGGCAATAGAGTGTTTGGGTATGCCATAATAAAGAGAGTTGCAGTAATCCAGCCGCAAAGTAATGAGCGCATGGACAGCAATCTCTAAGGTTTTCTCAGAAAGGAAAGATTAAATAGTAGAGAGAAGACGTAGTTGGAAAAAACAAGAACTAATCACTGCGTTTATTTGTTTTTCAAATTTGAGGTTCTGATCGCAGAGAACACCCAAGTTCTTAATGCAAGATGAAGTTGGACAAAGATAGTCCAGATCAATGTTACTGCTATTATAGTTGTCATGGGGGCCAAAGACTATACCCTCTGTTTTGGATTCATTCAAAAATAAGACATTTTGAGAACAACATTTTTACTTCCTCTAGACATGCAAATAGAGATCTCAGCGCAGTATCTTTGTTGTGTTTCAGAGGCAAGTAAATTTGTGTATCATCTGCATAGCAGTGAAATGATACACCATGCTTTCTGAAAATGGAGCCCAGAGGAAGTAAATACAGGGAAAAGAGAATGGGTGCAAGAATAGACCCCTGCGGCACTCCACAGGAGAGTTGAGCTGGCGTGGAAGAAAAATTACCCAGTTTGACAGCAACACTTCTATTTGTTAGAAAAGATATTTCCTGTTCTTGCAAACTCGCTTTGAATAAAAGCATCTGATAAAAGTGAACAGTTTTTGAAAAAAAGTGTCCAACAGAGACATTTGAGCCTGTTTGATTTGAGTTGGCAACATGCAGTTTGAGAACAGTAAATATTGTGTATTTCCGACCATCCCGTCACCACCTAATATAGTTATTGGAGAGAAGAGATGTATGGTTGACAAACGCTGAAGCTGTAGTTTGGTTTGACTTGCTAAACAGTTAGTGCACTCTCATATCTGTTTTTATACACAATACATACAGTATAACAACCCCAGTAAAACTTTATTTGAATGGTCAATCTGTAGATTCTAGATCAATGACATATCTACTAACACTAACCCTAACCAAGCATTCACTTTGTTTTTTCGATAGTGTGTAATAGTATAAATATCTGTAGAGCAAGTTTGACTATCCATTTAAAGTGCAATTTAAATTAATTATCGATCCACAGTATAAAAAGCAATATATATATATATATATATATATATATATATATATATATATATATATATATATATATATATATATATATATATATATATATATATATATATATATATATATATATATATAT
>JACXGM010002780.1:27225-45195 GCA_016801145.1 Umbra pygmaea | reverse complement strand
GAAGGAAGGAAGGAAGGAAGGAAGGAAGGAAGGAAGGAAGGAAGGGCATGCAGGCAGGAAAGAATGGAAGGAAGATGGTTAGAAAATATCAACGAAAGACAGAGCATGGCAGCACACCACCTGACATGATGTTAAAGGCGGTAAGGCAGGTGAAGTTGCAGAACAAATCAATCAGGAGGACAGCCAAGGATTTAGACATAAATTACCATACTCTGACTCTGTATTGTCAAAAGATTACCAGAGAAGAAATTGAAAGTCAGACAGCCATGCCAACAACAATTGTTGGTTACACAACACCACAGATGATTTTTTCACCTCATTGGGAGAAGCAGCTACTTGAGTATATTACTAGATCAGCTGACATTTGTGGCACACTAGCTGAAGTTCCCACCTATGTGGGCAGAAAATGAAAAGGCAAGCAGAGTGGTTTACTGCAGCTAGTTGATTATATTACTAGATCAGCTGACATTTGTGGCACACTAGCTGAAGTTCCCATCTATGTGGGCAGAAAATGAAAAGGCCAGCAGAGTGGTTTACTGGCTTCTTAATGCGGAACACAATGCTGTCACTAAGAAAGCCAGAGGCAACTAGCCTGGCCAGGGCAAGTAGCTTCAACAGAGAAAATGTTAAAGCATTCTTCGACAATGTAGACAAAGTTTTACAAAAATATGAGTTTGGACTAGGAGACATATGGAATGTTGATGAAACTGGGGTGACCACAAGTGGTGGCCAGACGTGGATTCAAACAAGTTGGGTCACTGACCTCGGCTGAAAGGTTAATAATCAAGTGTGACAACTTACACAAGTTACCTGTGACAACTTACCTGCCGACGGGGCAAATTGTCACAAGTGCGCACTCTCTATTCAACAGCCTACAACTCCATAACAAGATAATATATGAAGATATAATGAATACAAAATATGTGCCCAAGACTTCATTCTTTCATTTGGTATGACATTCATACTACTCTGATGTACAGTGCCCAGTAAATGTTAGACAGTGTGAAAAGTGTGACAACATGCCCCGCTCTCCCCTACTATGTCTCACCAGTCATTTGTCTCTTTGCAGTAGGTGTGTTATAGATTTAAACACATCCAAGCACGTTACAGTAAGACTGGCAAGTGTTAAATATGAAATAATCAAATTGACTCATTGTTTGCCTCTAAATGAATTAACTTTGACAAAATCCACACTAAGTTAGTCTCTGAAATAAACATTTCAGAAATATTCCTTAGGAATATATTTCATACAAGAAAGAAGTCTATATTATTAATTGAATTATCATATTGACAGTGTTGTGGCTTGGTTTAAAAGTGAGATCTCAATATGTTTTCATGTTTTGTCTCTCAAGTCCTTAAATACACTGATACTGCCCTCTACTGGTTAATAATAAAATGACTGTTATGACGAAAAACGAAAGCATTGATTTCACTGATTGCACAATACTGCCTCTTAGTGGTATACACTCACGTAAAGGATTATTAGGAACACCATACTAATACTGTGTTTGACCCCCTTTCGCCTTCAGAACTGCCTTAATTCTACGTGGCAAGGTGCTGAAAGCAGTCTTTAGAAATGTTGGCCTATATTGATAGGATAGCATCTTGCAGTTGATGGAGATTTGTGGGATGCACATCCAGGGCACGAAGCTCCTGTTCCACCACATCCCAAAGATGCTCTATTGGGTTGAGATCTGGTGACTGTGGGGGCCATTTTAGTACAGTGAACTCATTGTCATGTTCAAGAAACCAATTTGAAACGATTTGAGCTTTGTGACATGGTGCATTATCCTGCTGGAAGTAGCCATCAGAGGATGGGTACATGGTGGCCATAAAGGGATGGACATGGTCAGAAACAATGCTCAGGTAGGCCTTGGCATTTAAACCATGCCCAATTTTTCCAGTCTTCAACTGCCCAATTTTTGTGAGCTCTTGCAAATTGTAGCCTCTTTTTCCTTTTTGTAGTGGAGATACTTGTACCCGGTGGGGTCTTCTGCTGTTGTAGCCCATCCGCCTCAAGGTTGTGCATGTTGTGGCTTCACAAATGCTTTGTTGCATACCTCGGTTGTAACAAGTGGTTATTTCAGTCAAAGTTGCTCTTCTATCAGCTTGAAGCAGTCGGGCCATTCTCCTCTGACCTCTAGCTTCAACAAGGCATTTTTGCCCACAGGACTGCCGCATACAGGATGTTTTTCCCTTTTCACACCATTCTTTGTAAACCCTAGAAATGGTTGTGCGTGAAAATTCCAGTAACTGAGCAGCTTGTGAAATATTCAGACTGGCCCGTCTTGCACCAACAACCATGCCACGCTCAAAATTGCTTAAATCACCTTTCTTTCCCATTCTGACATTCAGTTTGGAGTTCAGGAGATTGTCTTGACCAGGACCACACCCCTCAATGCATTGAAGCAACTGCCATGTGATTGGTTGAGTAGATAATTGCATTAATGAGAAATTGACCGGGTGTTCCTAATAATCCTTTAGGTGAGAGATTATAATATAGTATAAGCACAGTTATGAAGAAATCATGAGAAAAGCTATAGAAAACCTTCCACCATTGCCACTATACTGACAAGTATCCTGGTCATGACCATAGCAGATGTTTCCATCCAGCAACCTTTCTGTACTGTTAAGATGCACTGACCACTAGGTTATCTGTCATCTCCATTGGATTTGTTTTGTTGTTTATATCACTTTACTTAACTAATATCATACTACATTGCAACATTGTGGATAATAGACAGAATTTTGCATGATGCAGTCTGGGTATTTACTAGCAATAACTTGTAGCATGACATTTAGCCTACATTCTACTGCGTGAACTCCATGTCATCTGTGAAATTACCTGGAATGTAAGCCAAAGAGACTGACTTGTGGTTCATTTTAAATGTCTTTAGCAGTATAGTCACAGGAAATACAAAGCATACAATAACCAATTATTTGGCAATTGTAAGCCTAGTGTCACAATGATGCTATGTTCACAACGAGCATCTGGTTTCATCCCCGTGTTTCTTCCCTGTGTCATCCTTAGGTCCCATGGCTGTGGAGGAGCTGGGCATCAGTCTGTCCATGATGGGCCTAGCAGGCACCATCTTGATCTGCGCCCTGCCTATGTGGAAGGTGACAGCCTTCATCGGCACCCAGCTGGTGGTCATGCAGGTGTTCTGGGAGGGCTTGTGGATGACATGCGTGTCTGAAACCACAGGACAGATGCAGTGTAAAATCTATGATGCTCTTCTAGACCTGTCACCTGACCTGCAGGCAACCAGAGGCCTCATCGTCATCAGCATGGTGCTGGGCTGCCTGGCATTCCTCATCTTCCTCCTGGGGGCTAGGTGCACCAACTGCCTGAGCCATCCCAGGGTCAAAGCCCGTGTGGTGCAAGCCGCTGGGGTCACCTTTTCCCTGGCTGGGTTGAGCACCATTGTAGCTGTGTCCTGGACTGCCCAGTCCATTATAAGAGACTTCTACAACCCGCGGGTCCCTGAGGTACTGAAGAAGGAGATGGGGGCGGCCATTTACGTGGGCTGGGTGACCTCAGGGTTCCTTTTCTGTGGAGGTGGGGTGCTGTGTACAAGCTGTGCCCCAGGCAGTAGGGACAGCAGGCATGGATCCAGTAGCAGGTACACCCTGGCCAGGATACCGAATCACACACACAGCAGCTACGCTATTAAGAACTATGTGTGAGGGTGGAGTGCTTTATTTCATGGAAATAAAAGGAGAGCAAACATTAGAAATCTGAAGAGACGTGTCACAGCCTGTTCTTCCAGGAGATCATATGACTTTGTACATTGTATTAGCATGCTGTACAATTATACTTGTCTTTAGAATGGCTACTGTATTTAACCGCTTTGGTCAATATTTTTGAAAGTTTTATTATTGTAATTATTGTTAGAAACATGTCTTTTTATTGTAGTTTATTATAGCTTTTCAACAGTTCAGTGTGTAATAATACATTTTTTTCATTTTTGAAAAAATATCTGTTATTGAAGTATAATCACGGAAAACCCTTTGGTTACTTTTATGGACAGCACAACCACAGAATTACTATGCCTCTATGCTGTAATGTGAATGTAATTTATGCATTTACTTGTCATAACATTGAACTGTGTTTATTTTGTTTTAATGTTCTTTGTGACAATATTTATCACTGTTTATTTTGTGGTTAGAATCTGCATGCCAAAAAAAATACAATGAATTTAAAAATGATGTTCTTTGATTTGATTTCCCAAAAATATTAATAAACAATATGACTAGAAGTCAATTTTGTTGTATTACTTTTAGTTATCAAATGATACGATATGCTGTAAATACATTTGCTTACAAATCCAGAAGCAGAAGCTAATTAAGAGTGCCATCTTTGTTTTAGTGGCTAAACAGTACAACTGTAGGAGGTATTGTTTTGAAACCATGGCACAGTAAACACAAGGGAAGCCACTCTATCCTAACAACACTGGCCCACGCCCTTTCCCAGATTCTGGGAGGACCGGTTTTACACACAGACCAGACAGTACACACACACACAGAATCCCCTCCCTCCACTGCCTGCAGCTAGCAAAGCCCTTCTGTTAGGCCTCTTCCTGTGAGGATTTAGCTCAGTCATGAAGAAGGAGTTAGAGCTAGCAGCATTGGGCCTGAGCATTACCGGCTGGCTATGTGCCATCCTCACCCGCTGCCTTCCTCTGTGGAAAGTCAGCGGCACGTTAGACAACGCCACGGCCACGCTGCCGGCATACTGGGATGGCGTCTGGTTGGAATGGGACCACTGGGACCTCAACAATGACGGCAGCCTCCACTGCTCCTTCTACCAGTCTTTGTTATCCCTTTCTGGAAACTTCCGTACATGGAGGGTCCTGCTTACTGCCTCTATATGCGTTGGAGCTTTTTCTGTGGTCATCAGCATAATTGGAGCAGTGTGGTTCCCTAACAGAAGTCAGGTGAAAGTTGTCACTGGTATTGTGTATGTTTTATCTGGAGTACTGCTGCTTATTCCTGTAGCCTGGACCTGCCACCACACAAATGAGCCACTAGATGGCATTGTCACCTTGAGGAGAGACTGGGGAGCTGCTATGTACATTGGATGGGTCTCTTTCTCTCTGTCCATAGCAGGTGGAGGGCTCCTCAGTACCATATGCCTCATGTTCAGGCACCAGGAGTCTGGAAGAGAGGGATCTTATCCTAGGGAAGAGCAAGAGGCAGCCAGCCCCCTGGATACTATTCACAGAACTGCTTTCAGACACAGCCAGTATGTTCGGGCTCAAACAGGATCTTCCTGATGTCTTTCTGAGACATTTCCCACAATGGTGCATCATCCTGCACTACGTGAACTATTGTAGCTAGATATGGATGGATTTCTGGATATTCCAGTCCACCTTACAAGTCATATTTGTAAATACTTTGAAAGTCATTATACAATTTAGAAGGGACTGGTACTATTACTAGCTATATATATTTGCATTTTAACTGTATTAATAGGGTGTGAAATGTTTACACAGTTGTGAGTTTGCTTTGTTTTTGTATTGGTAGAAACATTGAAACATGTTTCTTACTATTATTGCACGTGTTTAACATGCAACTCCAATTTCTGCTCTTGGTAATGTGTGTAACACATTTTTAATAGTCACTTTCAATAATATTAGTAGTTGGGATTCAATTTTGACTTTAGAAAAATGTAAATGCAACAATTTCAAGACGTTTACTGAGTTACTGCCTGGTGAAGTCCACTGAAAACTGGTGAGGATGACGGGGACACAGATGAAAGATAAATGGAGAGTAAATTCCCCAGCAACAGCTCTGAAGGACATTCCTGCAGGCAGAAAGCCAATTGCAAACTCAGTGAACTTAAGACCGCTTTGACATTTTGTTGTGACAAAAACGCTTCCTTTCGAGTGGCCTCTTCTTGTCCATAGCACAAAGATGATCTTTGTAATGCAGTGGCACCCCCTGACATTTTTCATAGGGGTGGCCAGATGGACCACTGAATATTTTGGGGTGGCACACAAAAACCAAAAGCCACAACTGACTTTCAGGAATGCTGTTTTGCTGTTGTAGTATATAGGCTATTTGAAAACTGTCAGTATGAGAGTTAAGGAATCGCTTTCTGATATACTTTTATTCCTTTTTCTACAGATAATGTTTAAAATTATCTGATGTGCACAAACTAACAATGGTACAGTTTTTACTTATTTTATACTTTTTTATGTTTTTAATGTTGTAATACAGGGCTCTGCTGCAAAGACATGAGTCTGTTGATTTTCTCTGTATAAATAAATGTAAAAAAAACATTGATTAAAGCAATTTAATCAAGATTGACTTGGCAAAGAATAAATGCGTACTAATGTGGATGTAAACAAATAAAAAAACAGTTTAAAAGTTACTTTCGTTTAGTGTAACATCAACAGTGTTAGCATAAGGCTATTGATTCAATTTTATGGACAGAAATAATAAAATTAATACAAAATATGAAATTGTTTGTATTTGCCATTGTATTTAAGCAATAACTTATATTATTGAAACACATAGACATTGAAGTTAAATTAACTACCCGTACTCAGAATAAAATACTAAATTGTCAAACATGGTAAAATAACACATTGTGTAAACTTAAAGCGTAACTCTTGCCAAAATGCAACCTTAGGGTCTTTTCGTTTAAGTACCTGAGACAAACTATCGATTAAAAGCATAACTAGGACGGAAACGCCAATTAAGATTTTCCGTATTTTTGGTTTTGGTCAAATTGCCTTTTGAATGGGAGTGATAGCGGCACTACACTGATAGCATCAAAATCGCTATTTTTAAAACACTAATAAGGCTCGAAACAACATGAAGCTTTGCTCGAAGTATCACCATGAGCTGTACACTCGAACTCGAGCATTGAGAACATGTTTGTGTACACAAAGTTCACTAAAAAGAAAGGTTTTATACAACTCACCTTAGCAGTTTGTGTTTCTGGTGGCTGCTTTTTTGCCAGTCAAAGTGTTTACAATATTCTCAATGCTCAAGTTCATGTGTACAGCACCAGGTGATACTTCGAGCAGTTTCATGTTGTGTTGAGCCTTCTTACTGTTTTAAAAGTAGCGATTTTGGTGCTATCATAGTAGTGCCCCCATCACTCCCATTCAAAAGGCGATTTGATTGAAACCAAAAATACGGAAAATCTTAAGTGGCGTTTTTGTCCTAATTATTCTTTTAAACTTAAGTTCATTTTGGCGACAGTTACGCTTTAAAGGAAGGGTCAAAACCATAATAATCACATATTGACAGGCTGCATTTCAATGATGAGCATCTTTACATGTTATGGAATGATTGTACATTGTTTTACTGTTGTCTTGTTCTTTTTATTTTTAAACATACAGATTCTCTCATCATTTGGGCAAATGTTTCCACCAATTTCCCTAGTAAAGCAGCATTACATAAAGGCAATTTGAATGACATTACCCTGAAGTCTCCTGGCATGAAGGATAATACATCAATTAAATTTGGGAGGGAAAATATACATTTGTTTACCGATGCTGGAAATAAGGTCTTAAATGTTATGTTGGAAGCATTTTAGTATGTTTTTTATTATTTTGAACAGGTTGGACAATGCCATTTGATTGTGCACATACATGACGGAAGTAAATAGTTGCCTAAGTATTCCATATTTCATGTAGAAAATGAAGAAATTACTAATGATACACTAAAATGAAAGTTACATTTTAGTAATTAGGGTTTTTTATGAAAAACATGTAATGTTTAAGCTACATTTTACCTCCAATCATGTACAGAATCAAAATGTATTTTCCATCTACAATTCAGCTTTTTTATTCAAAGTTTTAGGATAATGACAAACTGCCTAAAATAAACACTTTTAATGATCATAAATTTAAATCTCTTTAATGGGTTTGCAGTTTGAGTGGCAGCAGTGGGGGTTAGATAGTGTATTTATATTGTATTGTCCTATAGGTTTCTGTGTGGATGCTATTCAAGCTTCTCGTCTCCCTCCTCAACATCCTTCAGGCTGAGCACCTCCAGGGAGCCTTTTCCCTTGGTCTCACAGCGAATCAGTTCATCCATCTCCCTGAAGCATCCCGGATCCACCAGACACACCTGGAGGAAGGAGGTGGAGGGAAAAGGGAAACAAAGAAGGAGAGAAGTTGATGCATTAATCTGAACTATACACCAAACAGCCATCCATTATGACCACCTGCCTAATATTGTGTAGGTTCCCCTATTCCAGACAAAACAGCAGCCTCATATGCAACAAACTGCAACACACTGTGTTCTGACACGTTTCTATCAGAACCAGCATCAACTTTCTCAGCAATTTGAGCTACAGCAGCTCATTTGTTAGATTGGACCACAAGGGCCAGCCTTCGCTCCCCACGTGCATCAATGAGACTTGGCCACCCATGACCCTGTTGCCAGTTCACCGATTTTCCTTCCTTGAACCACGCTTGATAGGTACTGACCACTGCAGAATGGGAACACCCTACAAGAGCTGCAGTTTTGGAGATGCTCTGACCCAGTTGTCTGGCCATCAAAATTTGGTCCTTGTCAAAATTCCTCAAATCCTTTTGCTTATATGGTGTAGTCCTTACTTATTTTGGTATTATGGATAAACATAACATAACCATGTTAATGTGGTAGACTCAGTACTCTGAACTCCATGGTGTAGGTTAATATATATCAGTGGGGTCTGTCTCACCATCTCCAACTGGTCATCAAAATCCTCGCTTTCCACCACCTTGATGAGGGGTTTGAGCTTCTCCTTCAGCCTCTTGCCGTCCTTGGCTGGCAGGACCAGCCTCAGTCTCATGTGGGCTCTCTGGATCTCCATGGACTCCTTCAGCTGCCTGATCACCTCCAGAGCCTCAGAAGAAATGTCAATATTCTTAGTTTCATTGGGGAATTCACATAATGACTGTCCATTGATGGCAATTATGGAAGGCGTATCTATAAGTATTCTGGTTTAAGTAAATTAAACGCACGGTTGGAATGTTAAATATCAGATAACACTTCTCATATTGAAAATAAACTATGGATAATACTGGCCACACAGTATGCACTCTGATGGAGTATTGAAAATGCTCCTACCTGCTGCTTTGTACTCTTGTTGGCTTTGACAGAGTAGTGGATGTCCTTCATTGCCCTCTCTATGAGGTTGACTGTGTATGGCCGTTTTGTCTCTGGGTTCACACATTTCTCTGCCACGATGGTCGCTATGTCCCTAAAGCTAGTCTCCAACTGGCTCTGCCGCTCCTTGTCAGAAACCTGGAGTTCTCCTTTAGCTAAAATCTAAATAACCAATAAAACAAGTCCATACTGTTTCATAAATGCAAGTTTGATGAATGTTATGTCCATCACAGGTATATGTGTGTATTATCCTGTCAGCGGTTTACTTGTTTGCATATCTCTGTCAGGTCATCTGTTCCAAAGGCTTTTGACAGATCCTCCTTCTTTGCGACTTGCCCCTTTGACACGTTGTTGAACACAGAGCTGGTCTGCAACACCTCATCCAGGTCCTTCTCTCTGGAATGGGAATATACAAAATATGAAACTCATTAAGTGGTTGTCGTGAAGTGGCTGACATCGAAATCAGCATGGATTCCATCAGCCCCCCCGACGTCAAGATGACAACAGCAGTAGAATTAAGGAACTAGTAGGATTTCAAACTTCTCTATGAAGCATTTGAAATAATTTGAAGAAAAGTGACAAATTATTCTATGACTGAGATGCATTTTCCTTGTTTGCTTCATGTTTGAGCTGCTCAGCGCAAATGCACTAACAACAATGGACGAATGCATTGTGTTTAGCCAGAACGATGATTTTTCTTCAGCCCATCTTGAGAAAAGTTCAGACCTTGGGTCTAGGATTTAAAAATTGGGTCAAAAATGTGTTATTTACTTGAAGGTCTATCTGCTCAAACCTATTTTGTGTTCAAACAGAAACTCAAAGCAGAGGTGTCAAAATATGGAAGACACATTATAGGAAGACAAATATACACTCACCTAAAAGATTATTTGAACCCCTTTCACCTTCAGAACTGCCTTAATTCCACGTGGCATTGATTCAACAAGGTGCTGAAAGCATTCTTTTGAAATGTTGGCCCATATTGATAGGATAGCATCTTGCAGTTGATAGAGATTTGTGGGATGCACATCCAGGGCACGAAGCTCCCGTTCACCACATCCCAAAGATGCTCTACTGGGTTGAGATCTGGTGACTGTGGGGGCCATTTTAGTACAGTGAACTCATTGTCATGTTCAAGAAACCAATTTGAAATTATTCGAGCTTTGTGACATGGTGCATTATCCTGCTGGAAGTAGCCATCAGATGATGGGTACATGGTGGCCATAAAGGGATGGACATGGTCAGAAACAATGCTCAGAAAGGCTGTGGCATTTAAACGATGCCCAATTGGCACTAAGGGGCCTAAAGTGTGCCAAGAAAACATACCCCAAACAATTACACCACCAGCCTGCACAGTGGTAACAAGGCATGATGGATCCATGTTCTCATTCTGTTTACGCCAAATTCTGACTCTACCATCTGAATGTCTCAACAGAAATCAAGAGTCATCTGACCAGGCAACATTTCAGGCAACTGTCTAATTTTGGTGAGCTCTTGCAAATTGTAGCCTCTTTTTCCTATTTGTAGTGGAGATGAGTGGTACCCGGAGGGGTCTTCTGCTGTTGTAGCCCATCCGCCTCAAGGTTGTGCATGTTGTGGCTTCACAAATGCTTTGCTGCATACCTCGGTTGTAACGAGTGGTTATTTCAGTAAAAGCTGCCCTTCTATCAGCTTGAAGCAGTCGGCCCATTCTCCTCTGACCTCTAGCATCAACAAGGCATTTTTGCCCACAGGACTGCCGCATACTGGATGTTTTTCCCTTTTCACACCAATCTTTGTAAACCCTAGAAAAGGTTGTGCGTGAAAATCCCGGTATCTGAGCAGATTGTGAAATACTCAGACCGGCCCGTCTGGCACCAATAACCATGCCACGCTCAAAAATGCTTAAATCACCTTTCTTTCCCATTCTGACATTCAGTTTGGAGTTCAGGAGATTGTCTTGACCAGGACCACACCCCTAAGTGCATTGAAGCAACTGTCATGTGATTGGTTGAGTAGATAATTGCATTAAGGAGAAATTGCACGGGTGTTCCTAATAATCCTTTAGGTGAGTGTATATAATATAGGAAGACACATCACTAAAATGTCCTGAATTTTGGAACTTAAAAATATGGTTTTGGGAAGTATTTTATAAGATAGAACCATGTTGTCCTAAGTCCTTGATTATTCATTAAAGGGCACTGTCCTTTTTGTTATAATTTGGGTTTCTTTCAACATACTGTTTTTCTCTGTCACTTAAAATCTTTATTGTAAATAAATAAATACATTAATATACACTCACTCAGCCACTTCAATAGGTACACCTTTCTGGTACATGTTTTGACCCCTTTTGCCTATAAAACTGCCTTAATTCTTGTAGCATATGCACCAACAACCATGCCACGCTGAAAGTCACTTAAATCTCACGTCTACCCCATTCTGTGATTAACGAGAAGAATTCTAGCACCTATATATTGCCAGTTTGTCATTGCAACCCCTTAAAATCATTCGCAAACGTCTCAGGAATTTCACTCGTAGCATATTAGTACCTTTTTGGGTATGTAAGAAGATTTCACCTCAAAACATTATTAAAAAATATCACTCGCTCCAAAACAGTTGGCAGATACTCAGAAAAGCCAATCCTCCATTCTTTGAATGGGCTACAGTAGCTAATGTCAGCTACAGTAAGTGCAATACTCACGCTCCGGATCTCCAGCTTATCACTTTATTTTTGTAACAGGCAATTTCAAATCGTTTCCCACCCTTTTTCATCCTCACTACCGCCACATTTGTTAGTCGAATCTGGTTTGTCGGTGTAAAAATTGACATAGTTATGCTTAAAAAGACAGAGTAATCTGTCTGTTGCACTAGAACTTTCTTAGAAACGTTGCTGTGCTATGAGTTTCACTTAAACTCCGCCGGAGTGAAAAACATACAAGATCATATAAACGTTCCGAATATTTTCTTTCCTCACAGCTTGAAGGTGTTGAACAATACAATTTATATGGACCAATAAATATTGATACTACAAGTATTTTTTCGATATTTTATATTTAACAAAATAGCATTAAAACCATGATATTGCTTTTTTACCTGTTGTGAGAAAAATAATGTAACTAAATATTTAAAACTAATGTGGCTAATAATTAAATAGATTTGCATATCATTGTATCATATTTTTTTGATTTAGACCGTATTAATTGAAAAGGATACAATTGAAGTAAACCGCAAATCCCACAATGCATTTCGTTTCATCTTGATAACAATAATGGCTGCTTCCAGTTGCTGATCTATATGTTCCTAAAATATTGCCAATATTTACATCACCACGAACTATTGCACTGGAGTGGAAACGGAAGCGACAATGTTACGGGTCTTAATTTTAATGCTTTGGGATTTTATAACCGATACTTTTTGCACTGATATTGATGGTAAGTACAATACAAGAGTTTGCTAGGTAACCGACTGGTATCCAAAAGTGAAAAGTGAGCAGATTTGGTGCGTGGTCAGCCGGCGCCTTCATGATGTTCGTAATGGCCTCGTTCCTAATACAAAGGACTAAGTTCAGTATTGTTTTCTTTCTGAGATAGCAGAAATGTTTTGCCTCACAAACTATCATTTGTTTTCAGGAGCGAAGACAGGACGCAGCACTTTCGAGAGTTATATTTTACCAGTTTGGCAGAACAGGCTCTACTTGTACACAGTTGCCGCTGTTTTGTTTGGAATTTGGTTTTCTATGAAAATGGTGTTCAAAAAGGTAATTTAGCGTACCCTGCATATTATATTCGTTTTATCTTGCAGAGGAATGATCTGTTTTACATTTATATTGTCTGCAATGCCAACTGATAATGAATTCATTTAAATACTAAATGCATTATTCTTAATACCACATTTAGAAAAATCTTACTACTCCAGTGAGCCCTGGGCTCTACAGTGCAGTGAAGCAGAATGGTTACAGTGTGGACAAGGAGAAAATTGTCCATGTATCAGAAGTCAAAATCTTCTATGGATCACAGACTGGGACTGCAAAGGTAAGACGGCTACCCTGCAATCATGGATTTCTGTTGTGGTTAGAGAGTCGAATTGTAGTCGGAAGGTTGCGGGTATGAATCCCGGGGAATGCCCCAGTATTCCCTGTAAATCACACTGGATTAGAATGCCTGCGAAATGACTTAAATGTAAATGTACAATGTACTGGGGATACATTTCTATGGGTCCTGAACGCCTTTTGAACTCAGTCTCCAACTTTAGTATGACAGGAAAATCATTTTACAAATGAAAAATATAGGCCTTAAAACAGGCCTAGGTTTACTGTATTGCATTTTTTCACAAACGCAAATATCTGTGTTTTCAATAACAAATGAAACTTATTTTTCACTTACTTGATCAAACCCATACATTTATAAAAAATACAGCCATGTGAATGAGAGAAAAATAAAATATATTCAATACATCCTTTGTGTTTATACAATTGCTTCTCTGCAATGTAGAGGAGGTAAAGTTCAAAAGTTCCCAAAACTATATTTTAAGTGAGGTTTGCAAGCTCAGTTCATAACAGGATGAAATTAAGACTCTCTTATTCTTCTAATTTCCTACAAAAAGTGTTTGCTAAATTACCTTAAATGTTTTAAAATAAATTACTTAATGTTTTTTGCACGGCTGATTTGTAAATCTGTGAATGTATGGCAAGGCTAATATGCACAGACTTCATAGACCTTTATTGATAACTACTTTGTCCCAGGGATTTGCAACTGAACTGGAAGAAGAAGTGAGGGCTTTGGGCATACCCGCTGAAGTGATTGACTTGAAAAATTATGACCCAGATGACCGTCTAGCTGATGAGGTAAGTGACGATTCATTTCATATGGAAGAAAGAAATTGCTGTAATGATACTAACATTATGGATACGTATCTGTACTAAGCAACGTTCTAGTTGAGTGTGACACACCTAGCAGAGCCAACCCTATAAATGTGGGTTGTAATGTCCTCTGTGTCCAGCAGCAGAGAATGGGAAGCAGCTCATTGTTATAGCAAACCTTCTTGGATCATTCGCAATTTTCTGTTTAGATTTGTTCTGCTGTAAATTTGTTCCCATCATACTTCATCGTAGTGCTCTCTATGAAGCTGTTGTGTTATTAATTTCTATAGAAAGACAATGCAGTGTGTTGTCCGTAGCTGCTATAGTGTTCTATAGCTTTATCCAAATGCAATTTAGGGAAAATGGGCCATTTATGTCTCATTGGAAGTATTTACCAGAGCTCCTTTATTATTTATTGATATGCTTAATATTCTGTATTGGTTTATATTGTGCACATTCTAAATGTCAGTTCTTCATGACATCTTTCTCCAGTGCTCCAACAAGTCAGTCTGTGTATTCTTGTTGGCTACCTACACTGATGGACAGCCTACAGAGAATGCTAAATGGTTCTGTAAGTGGCTGGAAGAGGCATCCACTGACTTCAGATATGGGAAAACCTACCTGAAAGGACTGAGATATGCAGTGTTTGGTCTGGGCAACTCTGTATATGTTGACCACTTCAATACGGTATGTGACCTGACCTGTAGAAGTGTTTTCTCTTGACATGTATCCTCCATTTGTGGTGCTACTACTTACTCATTTTAAATGACATCAATTTATTTTCCTATCTGATACGTGGATATGGATATAGTTTTGCATATGTATGTATATTTGTGCAAAAAGTAAACCATTGTGAACATTTTTATTGGTAATAAAAATATCCATGAATGTGAATAACAAGGAGATAACATTGCTGAGCCTTTAATATTTTTTCATGCCACTAGGTGAGTAAGAATGTGGACAAATGGCTGTGGAAGCTGAGCGGTGTTCGTATTCTGTCCCGAAGTGACGGCGATTGCAACGTAGTGAAGAGCCGTCATGGCAACTTGCAGTCTGACTTCCAAGCCTGGATGTCCTTGTTCCTGAGCCGCCTGCAGGTCATGGTTGCAGGACAGAAGAAGGCGTATAGTGGCAACTGTAAGCCAGATGGCTCCTGTAAAACCAGGCACAGGAAGAAATCACAGGAGAGGATTGAAGATGACCAGGCGTCACCTGAACCCCTCAGCTCTGAGGTAAAAATGGCTACTCCTGTCATTAGTTATGGGAGGTAGGGCTGAGATGTCTGTTTGATCAAAACACTGGTGCAACGCATGGAACCATAGAAAAGGATTGATTTATCGAAAAGTGGGTTGGCTACATTTGACCTAACGGAACAAAATGCAAACTCCTTGTGAATCTACTAGCAAGGTGGAGGGACTGGGCTGCTTAAGGGAGCTTGGTATCTGCAGGAAGCAGTTAGAAGCACAGGACAAATAACAACACGAGGCAGGTGAATGAGATGTATAATCTATCTAATGCTTTTTAAATACATGTTTAACGTCAATATTGCGATTGTGATGTGAATCCCAATTAATTGTAGAGCCCTAATTGGATGTAATCTACTCATCTTAACTCAGAGATGTTTTTAGGTTCCCTCAATCCAGGATTTACTATACGTTTAGGCTTTGTTCAATTGTGCCAGTTCCTGTGTTGTAGGCAACATTGTTTTTTTCTAAGTGTAACATGCATATTTACACTTAATACCAATTTATTCTTTTTAACATAAAAAACAAAAACGTAACATTCACTACCATTTAAAAACACCCCAGGGATTTTTTTGTATTTGATAGAAATTCACAAAGGTGGCATTAAATTTATTAAAATGCACTCATCTGCCACTTTATTAGATGTTGGTAATACTGGGTTGGACACCCTTTTGCCTTCAGAACCGCCTTCATTCTTCATAGCATAGATTGAACAAGGTGCTGAAAGAAGTCCTTAGAGGTTTGGTCCATTTTGACATTATTGCATCACACAGTTGCTAAAGATTTGTCAGCTACACATCCATGATGCAAATCTCCCATTCCACAACATCCCAAAGGTGCTCGATTGGGTTGAAATCCGGTGACTCTGGAGGCCATTTGAGTACAGTGAACTCATTGTCATGTTCAAGAAACCAGTTTGAGATGATGTGAGCTTTGTGACACTGTGCGTTATCCTGCTGGAAGTAGTAGCCATGAGAAGATGGGTACACTTTGGTCATAAAGGGCAACAATACTCAGGTAGGCTGTGGTATTTAAACAATGCTCAATTGGTATTAAGGGGCCCAAAGTGTGCCAAGAAAATATCCCCACACCATAACCACGACTAACCTGAACCATTGATACCATACAAGGCAGGATGCATCAATGCTTTCATGTTGTTTCCACCGAATTCTGGCTTTACAATCTGAATGTCACAACAAAAATCTAGACTCGTCTGACCAGTTAACATTTATCAAATCTTTTATTATACAAATGTGGTGGGCCCGTGCACATTGTAGCATCAGTTTCCTGTTCTTAGCTGACAGGATTGGCACCCGGTGTGGTGGTGTGCTGCTGTAGCCCATCTGCTTCAAGGTTTGACAGTTTGAGCCTTCAGAGATGCTCCTCTGCACACCTTGGTTGTAATGAGTGGTTATTTGATCTGCTGTTGCCTTTCTATCAGCTAGAACAACTCTGGACATTCTCTTCTGTCTTCTGCCATCAACAAGGCATTTTCACCCAGAGAGCTGCTGCTCACTGGATATTTTCTCTTTTTCTGACCGTTCTCCGCAAACCTTAAAGATGGATGTGTGGGTAAATCCTAGTAGAGCAGCACTTTCTGAAATATTCAAACCAGCCCGTCTGACACTAACAACCATGCCACATTCAAAGTCAGTTACATCACCTTCCCCATTCTGATGCTAAATTCCCAAGTGCATTGACTTACTGCCACATGATTGGCTGATTAGATATCTGCTTTAACAAGCAGTTGAACAAATGTACCTAACGAAGTGGCCAGTTAGTGTGTATATCCAAGACATTAGCACTGTTGGAAATGACAGATTTTATAAATAATTATTCACACAACAGAAAAGCCACATTTTCAGCAGACATTTATACAGTGTCCTAATGATGAAACCTTTAGCTCATCCATAATTAATCATGTATTGACTATAATTTGTTATCAATTTAATCTTCGATTTGTTATTGAAGATTACATTTTCAATCAACACATGTAAATTCATGGGTGTTCTAAGAATGTTGACTGTTAAGGCACAGAGTCCGAAATTTTTGTACGCGTTTTTTTTGAATTTTTTCCAGCCTAAAATATCATCACGCACACTGAGTCCGATGCGTATTTATTAAACATTTGCGGAAAAAAAACGCTAAAAGTACAAAAGTTAATTCGTCAAGCAGTGAGGATGATTGATGCCCTCTCTCTTTTTTTTAAAAGAGGAAAAGAAATAGGGAATACTGGGTCCATCCAATCCTGAGATTGCACACAGAGGAAGGAGAGTTTAACCTCTTTATTATAAGAGTCCCCAGTGCTCAGATACATAAAAGTATACATATAATATTATAGCACACAAAATAATGGTGTTGTATTGTATGCTTGTTTCAGTAATTGGAGTGTGTCTGCAGGGCCGTGTGGAGACAAGCCAAGACTCCGGGAAGAATAGCTCGTTTGCACATCATTGGCAGTTTTTTTGTGTTTACATGTTCTCTCGATTGGATTAGAAAAGGAATAAACCTCCCCTTTCAATTAGATCGAAATTTCAGATTGATTAAGGTGTTTACTGTGATTGAGCCACCAATTCGATTGATAATGGAGTATTTGGTTATAAAATATAACCTGCATACAGCTGCTCTGTCTGCCCAGCGCTTCCGCTGGCCGTGTGTGTGTGTGTGTGTGTGTGTGTGTGTGTGTGTGTGTGTGTGTGTGTGTGTGTGTGTGTGTGTGTGTGTGTGTGTGTGTGTGTGTGTGTGTGTGTGTGTGTGTGTGTGTGTGTGTGTTTTTTT
>JACXGM010002780.1:0-27125 GCA_016801145.1 Umbra pygmaea | reverse complement strand
AAACTCTCAAAATGCTGGCTATGGATGCGAAAAACGCAGAAAATCGAACCTGATCCGATTGTTTTTTATTACGGACGAAAGTTTCGGAGGCAGTGTGCATGCGTGATTGACATAACGTGAGGTCATTTTTATTTTTTACGTGCGAACAATTCAGATGTGAATTTCGGACTCCGTATGCAAGGGCCTTTAGTGTGAATAACCAAGTAGGCAGTGCATAAAATAATCAGAAAATAGTGTATAGCCACATTAGTTTCCGTCCATCCCTATTGCTTCCTTCTCTATACCTGTGCCTACAAATATCTACCCAAACTCAAACTCATTCCCTTCCTCGTCACCTCTATCCCTCCTCTCACGCTCTACTTCTTCCTCTTGTCCTTCACTAGGAGGAGCTGGTAGAATCGAGCACAGATGAGGAGTCTGCTGGTCCAGAGGAGAGAGGACCAGGTTCTGTCGTTGATGTGGAGGATCTAGGAAACATGATGAACGGCCTCAGGAAAGCCAAGGTCAGACCAGCTCTGAGGTTTAGGGGACTCCATTTCAAAAACACTTGGAATATTGAAATACTACCAATATTCAACAATCTCTTCTGTTTGGCACCACATAAATATGATTTAGAATGATACATTGTTACCAGTGGCGGGCTGTGCATTTTACACCTAGGCCTTCAGCACTATCTTCCTGTAATTAAACCACATTCTAATAACATCGCCATGCCACTAGGGGTATAGGCTATTGTCGTTCAACATAACCACCCCATATTCAAAGTACAATAACCTTTATTGAGTGGAATAAACTGATTTCACATTAGGCTCAAAAGCTTTGAGACTTACAACACATTAATTGACACGGCATGACTGAAACCATCAAGAATTTACCACTTATAACGCAGTATGACAGGATTCTGCGTCACACAGCAATTGCATAGCCCAAATCAATATCTTTACCAAATAAACAAGAACAAACTCACAATAACCAGTGACATTTACTCATACAACTACAAAGCAAGGAAAAATGCTGGGAGAAACAATACAATCAAGATTTAACAGGCTTCCCCAGAGACTCCAGCCAAGCTGCTGGTCCTAACCGCACACGTACCTTTATAGTTGCTTGCTTGAAAGCAAATCCTTTCCCTGGCTGGGGCAGCGCCGTTAGCGCTTGGTCAACACTTTGTTACAATTTCAAAGCTTTCTTGAAATGTCCTGCTGGAAAACAGCTTTTTTAGTAAAGTCTTTCTTCTCCATCTGTCATTTTGCTAAAAGTAAAAATCGAACCAACAAAAGTAAAGCACTACAGCAAAAAAGGAATGTTTCAAACAACCGGAGAGGTCAGGTGTCGTGCAGTTTTTGTTGAGTTGGCTAACTGACACTCCTATCAGCAACATGACCAATGCTGATGTAAGGCTAGCTAGAAGGCTCCAGCATGACAAAGAATATGCCCAACATGGCAAACGTGAAATATGATTGGTGAAATAATATGACAGTACACAACATGGTCCCGGTTGCTTCAACTGCAGAGAGGATTCACTCAAACTGAAAAATGTAATTTGTGTAAAAACTTTAAATTTATGAGCTGCACTAAAAGCAGAACAACTGAGGGAAAGAGTAGCAATGAAATTACGTTAATAGACTGATGGAAATGAATGTTGTAAAATACTTATAGTGTTAATAAAAACATCCATCCATTCATTTTCGTCCGCTTATCCGGGAACGGGTCGCAGGGGCAGCAGCTCCAGCAGGGGACCCCAAACATCCTTTTCCCGAGCCACATTAACCAGCTCTGACTGGGGGATCCCAAGGCGTTCCCAGGCCAGGTTGGAGATATAATCCCGCCACCTAGTCCTGGGTCTTCCCTGAGGCCTCCTCCCAGCTGGACGTGCCTGGAACACCTCACTAGGGAGGCGCCCAGGGGGCATCCTTACCAGATGCCCAAACCACCTCAACTGGCTCCTTTCGACGCAAAGGAGCAGCGGCTCTACTCTGAGATCCTCACGGATGACTGAGCTTCTCACCCTATCTCTAAGGGAGACGCCCGCCATCCTCCTGAGTAAACACATTTCGGCCGCTTGTACCCTGGATCTCGTTCTTTCGGTCATGACCCAGCCTTCATGACCATAGGTGAGGGTAGGAACAAAAACTGCCCGGTAGATTGAGAGCTTTGCCTTCTAGCTCAGCTCTCTTTTCGTCACAACGGTACGATATAATGAGTGTAATACCGCCCCCGCTGCGCCGGTTTTCTGACCAATCTCCCGCTCCATTGTTCCCTCACTCGCGAACAAGACCCCAAGGTATTTGAACTCCTTCACTTGGGGTAAGGACTCATTCCCTACCTGGAGTAAGCACTCCATCGGTTTCCTGCTGAGAACCATGGCCTCAGATTTAGAGGTGCTGATCCTCATCCCAGCCGCTTCACACTCTGCTGCGAACCGATCCAGTGAGTGCTGAATGTCACAGGCCGATGATGCAATCCGAGATCCTCAGCCCACCGAACTGCAACCCATACCCACCCCGACTACGCTTTGATATCCTATCCATAAATACTACAAACAGGATTGGTGACAAAGCGCAGCCCTGGTGGAGACCAACCCTCACATGAAACAAATCCGACTTACTGCCGAGAACCCGGACACAGCTCTCGCTTTGGTCATACAGAGATTGGATGGCCCTAAGAAGGGACACCCTCACCCCATACTCCCGCAGCACCTCCCACAATATCTCCCGGGGGACCCGGTCATATGCCTTCTCCAAATCCACAGAACACATGCAGACAGGATGGGCATGCTCCCAGGCCCCCTTCAGGATCCTTGCAAGAGTGAAGATCTGCTCCGTTGGTCCACGACCAGGACGGAATCCACATTGTTCCTCTTCAACCTGAGGTTCGACTATCGGCCAAACCCTCCTTTCCAGCACCTTAGAGTAGACTTTACCAGGGAGGCTGAGAAGTGTGATACCCCTGTAATTGGCACACACCCTCTGGTCCCCCTTTTTGAATAGGGGAACCACCACCCCAGTCTGCCACTCCTTTGGCACGGTCCCAGTCTTCCATGCAATGTTGAAGAGGCATGTCAGCCAAGACAGCCCCTCCACACCCAGAGCTTTCAGCATTTCTGGACAGATCTCATCAATCCCTGGGGCTTTGCCACTCTGGAGTTGTTTGACTACCTCAGTGACTTCCACCAGGGAAATTGACGACAATCCCCCATCATCCTCTAGCTCTGCCTCTAATATAGAGGGCATAGAAGTAGGATTCAGGAGTTCCTCAACGTGCTCCTTCTACCACCCTATTACCTTCTCAGTTGAGGTCAACAAAGTCCCACCCTTACTGTATAAAGCTTGGATGGTTCCATGCTTCCCCCTTCTAAGGTGGTGGACGGTTTTCCAGAAGCACTTTGGTGCCGACCGAAAGTCCTTCTCCATGTCTTCTTCGAACTTTTCCCACACCCACTGCTTTGCCTCTTTCACGGCAGAGGCTGCAGCCCTTCGGGCCCTTCGGTACCCTTCAACTGCCTCTGGAGTCCTCCGGGATAACATATCCCGGAAAGACTCCTTCTTCAGTCGGACGGCTTCCCTGACCACCGTTGTCCACCACAGTGTCTGTGGGTTACCGCCCCTTGAGGCCCCCAAGACCCTAAGACCACAGCTCCCCACCGCAGCTTCAGCAATGGAGGTTTTGAACATTGTCCACTCGGGTTCAATGCCCCCAACCTCCACAGGGATGCACGAAAAGCTCCGCTGGAGGCATGAGTTGAAAGTCTGTCGGACAGGGGCCTCCTCCAGACTTTCCCAATTCACCCGCACTACCCGTTTGGGTTTACCAGGTCTGTCCAGAGTCTTCCCCCACCCCCTGACCCAACTCACCACCAGATGGTGATAGGTTGACAGCTCCGCCCCTCTTTTCACCCGAGTGTCCGAAACATATGGCCTCAGATCAAATGAAACGATTATAAAATCGATCATTGACCTTTGTTCTTCCCAATCACGCCTCTCCATGTGTCTCCATCATTGCCCACATGGGTGTTGAAGTGCCCCAGCAGAACTATGGAATCCCCAAATGGAGCCCCATACAGGACTCCATTCAAGGTCTCCAAGAAGGCCGAATACTCTGAACTCCTGTTTGGTGCATATGCACAAACAACAGTCAGAGTTTTCCCCCCAGCAACCCACAGGCGCAGGAAGGCGACCCTCTCGTCCACCGGGGTAAACTCCAACGTAGTAGCACTCAGCCGGGGGCTTGTGAGTATCCCCACACCCGCCCGGCGCCTCACACTCTGGGCAACTCCGGAGAAGAAAAGAGTCCAACCCCTATCCAGGAGAATGGTTCCACAACCGAGACTGTGCGTAGAGGTAAGCCCCACCAGATCTAATTGATAGCGCTCCACCTCCCGCACCAGTTACAGCTCCTTCCCCCACAGAGAGGTGACATTCCACGTCCCCAGAGCCAGACTCTGCTGCCCAGGTCTGGTCCGTCGAGGCCCCTTACCTGCACTACCACCCATTTGGCAGCGCACCCGACCCCAGTGGTTCCTCCCACAGGTGATGGGCACATGGGATGGAGAGGGATGTGCCACGTTGCTTTTTTCGGCTGTGCCTGGCCGGTCTCTATGGCACACCCGGCCACCAGGCACTCAATGACAAGCCCTCCACCTGAGCCTGGCTCCAGATGGGGGCCCCGGGCTTCCTCCGGGCAGGGTCTTGCTTCCTCTTCCTCGATTCTTCATTGGGGTTTTAGTGAACCATTCTTTGTCTGGCCCCTCACCTGAGACTACTTAGCCATGCGAGATCCTACCAGGTGCACCAAGCTCCAGACAACACAGCCCTCAGGTTCATAGGGACACACAAACCTCTCCACCATGTTAAGGTGATGGTTCCCGGAGAGGTACATCGTATTTCCTTCAAGTTATATTTCTTAACGTTAGTATGTCAGAACACAGAAATACCACTATTTTGTTTGTTCACCCAGAAGTTTGTTGCAAACTACCGACATTTGTCTTTCCTTCCTGAAGGTGGCTTTCTGAAGCTTAGGTCCGGGCGTTCCTCATGCCTTATTGTACAGTTACAGTATACAACTAATAGCCTAATAACTTGCGTCCTTTTGTTCCTGTACTAAAATTTCACATTTCTTCCTTGAGGATTCTAATATTTTTTACCTATAATTTTACAAATATTAAGCTACATGAAAATGGCAATGATAAAAACGATTTCGTATTTCGCATTTTGAACTGGACAAATGCTGAGGAGTTTTTTAATAGCTAACGTGTGACTTTGTCTTTGGAATGATTATGCATTTTAGGTGGTGATTGTGTGCAACGTCATATTGCAGGGAAGCATTATCGCATTTAAATCGCTTTTCTTTTTTAAATAGCAATAAATACAGTTGTATACAGCTTTATAAGCATGGTCTCTGAATGAGGAAGTATCATCAATATGAAATATATGCATAGGGCTGGAATAGCTTTACATTTCCATTTGAAACATTTACATGAATCAGATTTACAACTATGGCCATCTGTAGCTAATCTGTAAAGCGTTGCGCAGCATAATGCTCTTAAATGGGGAAGAAGTTTCGGCTTGGAGTATCGGGCCTTTTTCACAAGTACAAACTAGTACTTATGCCCAGTATCAGTACCAAGTACTGGTATCGGTATCGGCCAATCCCTAGTAGGAGGCTTTGACTACGTCTTTGAACAGTGACATCCAGTAACATGTTATACATGTAGTAGGCTTTGACTACGTCTTTGAGCAGTGACATCCAGTAACATGTTATACATGTAGGAGGTAGGGCTGGGAGGTATACCGGAAAAAACTATATACCGGTATTCATGTATGTAGCGGTATGCTATATTCGTTACCGGTATTTTTTTCATATGTCATTCCGCCAGCTGCAACAACTGAGAATAATCTGATTTTAGAATAAACTGCGCCCCTAAAATCTTAATGCCCACTGCGGGACACACACAAACACACGTGAGAAACAAACACCTGGAAGTTAGATAAGTTAGGTGGAAAAAAACAATGGAGGCTGTAGGTAGAATTATTCGCACAGCAGCTAGCGAAAAATGTGTTGTTAAAAAGGGTGCAACGTCGATAGTGTGGACATGGTTTGGTTTAAGATCCCGTTTACACGTACACGGACGGTTATTTTGAAAAACGGAGATGTTTGTGCCCTTCGTTTACAAGCAAACAGAGAATTCGCCCTTGAAAACGATTCTTTCTAAAAACTCTGGCCAAAGTGGCATGTAAATGAAGGAAACTCCGTTGGCATGTAAACGAAGGAAAACTGAGGTTTAGGCAACCGACGTCACAGTATGCGCCAAAACATGCACCTGCGCCAAAAGTGCGACCTATGTTTACATTTTCATTTGGCTATTTTTGGGAATCTGATTGGCTAACGTGGGCTTCAGCCTTTCGTTACACTGCCACCTACACCTTTGGCATGCTCTTGACGGCAAATACACGCTTGGTTCTATTAGCGCCTGCACTAAGCCACTCGACCAATGTTATAACAAGGGAAAAAAGCTTATGGGGGTTGTTTGGCTTGAGTTCAAAGGCTATTTTTCCGTGCCCAGAACCTGTGAAACCAATCTGATTGTCAGAACTATACCAGTAGTTAATATAGGTAAATGACAGTGGGACTTTTTTTGTAATTCATAAACCTAAGCAAGTACTGTGGTGGTGCCATGACATGCCACGGTTCAGTACTAAAGCCATAGACAGTGGATAGGCTTGTTTTTTTTTTGCGGTTGCAAAGTTATTTATTAGTATTCCTGCATTTAATAAAGATTTAAACAATAGCACTTCTTTTACTTACTCAGTCTTGTTTATTGGTGTTCCAACAAAAATCATAATGAACGAACAAATTAATTTCTTTCAACCCTTTACTTAAAAAATTAAATACCTTTGAAATACCGTGATACCGTCAAATATTTAAAAAAAATATCGGGGTATTGAATTTAAGCCATACCTCCCAGCCCTAGTAGGAGGCTTTGACTACGTCTTTGAACAGCGACACCCGGTAACATGTCATTAGGGTTGGGCGATGTCTACTAATTTTGCATCGGACGATGTCTACAGTGAATTATCGTGATGGACGAGGAAATCGGGGCGGAGCTATACATTTTATGAACTTAAAAAATATTATTTATACATTATTCAGTAATTAAATTTCTATTTATTGCACATTTGATCCCATCCTCTCCTACTCATCCGGGTTTTTCATTTTTTCTACTCATCTGGGAAATTAAAATGTTTTAAACTTTAGAGGCAACTTTCTTTATGTCAGTTTTTGCTGTCAAGGAAGATGAATAGCCTACATGCTATGATTTATCATATCATTCTGGGGCGTTTCTCCTGCCGTATTCTACAGTACACCTGCGTTCTGTCCCGGGCGTTCCTCCTGCCATAGGCTATTTACAGTAGCTACTGTAGATGGCACCGAGATAGGCGTAAAAGCCCAGCCAAAAATAGTACAGTAGGCTATATGAATCAAACAGCACTCCACGCAATGTACGGGTGAAAATAAGCAGAAAATATGCTTCTAAATATGATTGCATGAGGTTGGAATACAAAATATTCAGCAAGACAAATATCATTACATTTCGTGTTTAAAATTTTTGTTTTACTGTGTAAAGCGCCTTGAGAAGCTACTTTAAAGGCGCTATATAAAAATATAGTATTATTATTATTATTATTATTATTATTATTATTATTATTATTATTATTTATTTAGGCTAACTTATGACACTATTACTGATTAGATGCCTATTACTGTTTTCGTTTGAAGAACAGCATATTTCAAGATGCAATACACTAAACTTTAGTGGCGTTTTACTTTTTACTGGTAAAGCAGTAACAATCATGCGCTCATCATTTTCCACTACATGGCACTGTCAAGCTCGAAAATTTTGATTGTGTCGTACATTTAATGAACCTCATTGTAGCTTATGTTTGCCGCAGGTAATTAGGGGTATGTTGATAGGCAAATCGTAGACACTGTGAACTTCGTACCGGATTTCATACCGGTGTGCCTAAAACGGTCATATGATCGTTTGATTAATTCCACTTATTTTGCATAGGTGCATTCTTAATTCTCTTCGTAAGTAGCCTACAAATGTAGGATTTTTAAACGCAAGCTTGATAATATATACCAACACTAGTGTTTTTTTCGCTAGTGAGAATGGGCTATTCAGACAAATAAACAATCATTTAAATGTATAGGCCAGTTTGAATATTGAAAAAGCATATAACTACGTTTAGTTTTTTTGCTATGCACTAACATTAATGCGGGTACTCCTCTTTGGCAATAGCTGGTTTTATATAATCAGCACATGGTGGGTTGGGTGTTTAACATTTGTGTTGGGTGTTTATATTTTTTACATTTGTAACACATTGAATAGCTGAGTGGCCATCAATGCAGGTCTGGACGAGGGGAGATTACGTGTCACCTTTCTACAAAAATGATCGGGTGCGCGCTTTATGCGCTAAAATACGGTAGCTTTCAACTTGGGGCGATGAAATCACGATGCCTCCTCTAAATTGAGATGTCTCTCAGCCATCGCCGATGGACGATGGTATCATCTATCGGCCCAACCCTACATGTTATACACATAGGAGGCTTTGACTACGTCTTTGAACAGTGACATCCAGTAACATGTATAATAATAATACATTTTATTTATAATGCGCCTTTCTAAAACCCAAAGCGCTACAGACAATAAAATCAAATTAATATGATGTATGTATGTATGTATATATGGAGGAGGCTTTGACTACATTTCTTTGAGCAATAACATCCAGTAACATGTTATACCTGTAGGAGGCTTTGACTACATATCTTTGAGCAGTGACATCCAGTAACATGTTATACATGTAGGAGGCTTTGACTACGTCTTTTGAACAGTGACATCCAGTAACATGTATAATAATAATACATTTTATTTATAATGCGCCTTTCTAAAACCCAAAGCGCTAAAGACAGTCCTCTGAATTTCAACTCTTTCTATTAACCTTTAATGAAATACTTGTTGATAAGAGAGGAGGATTCTGTAAGGCATTCATAGTGTTCTCCAGGTGTCAATCATTTTGATAAGAGAGGAGGATTCTGTAAGGCATTCATAGTGTTCTCCAGGTGTCAATCATTTTGATAAGAGAGGAGGATTCTGTAAGGCATTCATAGTGTTCTCCAGGTGTCAATCATTTTGACTTGAAAATATATAGGTCCATTATTATTTCATCATACTTTCTATGTAATGCAGCAGGTGCCTGGAATCCAGTTGATACTGCTCATGTTAGGTGGAACAGCAGGGTTAGGCAACAAAGCCAACGTTGTTTACCTCAATGCTAAGTGTAGACACAAAACTGGGACAGACAGAGCTCACTTTGCAGCTGTAAGGGCAACAATTAAAGCAGTTTAAAAGGAGGCCTACGCTTGCAAGGGTATTGGTAATAGCATCAAGCACAATAATATGGTCCCAAGACACAGTTAAAGGCTTGGAAAACAGTTGTGTTTGTTAGCTGTGCAGGAATCACAACTTAAACAATATCAGAAAACAATTTAAACTTCGAAAATGGATGTGCTTACAAGATTGGTTTACCTGTTTCAGAATCTATCAATAACAATTAGTGTAAATGTTTTCAAAAGTTGGGAAATACTCCTGAGTAAAGAAATCAGAGAAGACAGCCATTGTAAACCTCAAAGAAATGAAATATGAGAATATTACAGTGGAAAATAATTGGGAAGGCAAGGTGCATGGTAGTATTAGTATAGTATTGATGATTAGGATGAGTTGTGTAAAAAATAGACATAATTTGGACTAGATGTCTTGAAAATAGTAAATATTGCTAATCCTTGTGTTTTTACTGTTTTTAAAACAGTCCTAATGCTTGTGTTTTTATTATTGTTTAGACATATGAGTTTACATGTGAGAACTGTTGAGGCAGAGTTGTGAGGAATTATCAAAAGGTCATCCATAATTAATAAGACGGTTAAAGTTTTACAAAAAATATAAGGTGATTTGGAAATCAGATTTGCCTAATATTATGAATCTGTGTTTGATTAAAGTTAGTTTGCATGCTTGGTTCTCAATTCCCAAGACATGTCTCAGATTTTGTTCCATAATATGTTTGAGTTCCCTCTGGCCCTTGGAACAGATTTTAATCGATCCACCAATTAACCACAATGCAACACGACATTCACTTAATTTCAGAGTTTTACCCAGTGCGAACACAATAGAATATTAAAGAGGTAAACCAGTTGGACAGTACTGAAGACTTTTTTAATTAAATTGAACACATCTGTTTCAGGAAGGTCCCATGGCAGAGAGCTTGTTTTAAACAACACCATGAAAAACAATGCGTTTTCAAAACTGGCCTCTGAAGGAAGTTGTGAAAGTCACCAAACAGTGTCACATTATTTTTTAGGCTGTAAAATAATGTAGCACAAGCTGCACAAGTACATAAGGTGAAAAAGGGTTACAGCAACAACCTGGGTGCCTTGTTTAATAACAACCAAACACATTTTAACCATGCTGGCTCAAAGATTTGATATAGCAAACTGATTACTGGTCAGACACTTCAACTATTAGGTGTTTTTTATTGGTCTGTCAACTCAAACCAGTCAATGCTGGATTTTAAATTCGTATTAGTAGTTTGCGTAATACACCTAATAGTTGAAGTGTCTGACCAGTAATCAGTTTGCTATATCAAATCTTAAACAGTTGTGTTCAATTTAATGGCACAGTGTGGGACATAATGAGACATAAGTGTCTTCTGTCTTGGAGGTAAGGGTTAGAGCAGGGGTAGGCAACTCCAGTCCTGGAGGGCCAAAACACTTCAGATTTTTGGTTTCTCTTTCTAATAAGGGACTGGTTTATACCTGGGGAAGCAGGTGATTGCAATTAACTACTAGGTAAAATAAAAATCTGAAGTGTTTCAGCACTCCAGGACCGGAGTTGCCTACCCCTGGGTTAGAGGCTGACATTTTTTCACAAGTCCCGCGGGTCACGGGAAACAAAATCACTATTAATCACGGGATTGGAACGGGACAGGAACAATGGTCACCGGGAGTGGGCGGGACCGGGAATCGTAATAGGGAATAGAAGTCATCCTTCTGGGATTGGGAAGGGACAGGATTTTCCTCCAGTTTTTTTGTGGGATTGGGATGGGACAGGATTTATTTTTTGGGAGTGGGATGGGACTGGTTTGAAAATCCACTCCTGTGTCACCCTCTAGTAAGGATAATGATTTTACACAGAGTCATAGTAGTTTTATTTACAATGAGGTTAATAGTCTGATTGCTGATTTGCTTAAAGCTATGACATATGATGACTATTATTATTATTATTATTAAGTACTTCTACAATAGCTTATATTAGCAAAAGAGCACCAATGGGGCTTGAATATATATATATATATAGGTATATATAGGTATGGGCCAGCCGCGGTCGGTGAATCTTAATTGGGGAGGACGGGCTCGTATTACGCTCAGAACCGGAGTGAATGGAATGTGTGCAAATCAAAAAAACAATTGGTTTTGTTCGTTGCGCACCATTCCATTCACTCTGGTGCCGAGCGTAATACGAGCCCGTCCTCCCCAATTAAGATCCACCGACCGCGGCTGGTATGGGCTGTGTTCATGCACACTGCATACTAGCCATACCATTAGTGTTGCAATACTGTGATTCCACCAGTAGAGGTTGTCAGAGACATGTGTTTTTTTAAATAATGTACCGTATGTACATCAGATTCTTTCAAAACAATTGAGATGACCATTCATCAGTTGTGAATGGCTTATAATATGTTGGGTTTCTTTAAATAGTTACTACATACAAATGTCTTGGCAATGTCAATCTGTGCCTTGATAATGTATCTCACATTACAAAACTCTAGAATATTATTAATATAGCACTTTTTTGGCAGGCTACATCTTATTGCCATATATAAGGGTTGATTTATCTCTGTGTCATTATACATAAATGACCATCAGAAACAGAGACTATGGACTGTTGGTGTTAAGTGCTGTTTTTACATTTTGAAATTCACTTTGATCTGTTGACTTGGCCTGGAGGCTTCATTGCTATTGTGTTTCCTTCTTGACTAGTCACCATGAGTATAGTTTGGTCAATAGTTAGGTCAATTCATAACTTTACTGCCAATTGAAATCCATCGAGATTTCCCAATACTGAGGCAGTGCAATAAACAGTGATGTTGTTTGCCAATCTACAAACAGTATGAAATATATAGTTGGCATTGCTGCAATGTTGTAAGCTAAGTTACAGTGTTATATGTGGACCAGTGTAAAGGGGACTAGGTCTGGTAGTGGCTCAGCTTTGTCTGTCACCCTGTGGTTGTCATGGGATCCAGAGCGTTGCTGTGCAGCATGGTGCTGCCTGGGACATGGCCCTGTTCTGTCACAACAGAGAGGAGGCTTCACTGCGTCTGTGAGCTTCTCCTGGGCCGTGCAGAATGCTGGGGAGGTACAGAGAGTGTACACAGGAACAGATTACACAGCTCCGTCACAGTGTTGTTCATCAGTCTGTAGGGAGTTTGGGTAAAAGATGACTGGAGGGAGGTGTACCTGGGCATGATGTCTCTGCCCGGCTAGACACCTGCCATCCCCATGGAGATAAAACATTTGATCGTCATAAGCACAGTAATCTCTTTAAAGTGGGTATATTGTGACTGGTACGTATGCAGTCTGTCCTACTACAAAAGCCCATTGGGTCTGTCGACATCAGTGAAGTGCTGAACATGACTTGTTTGACTGCAGACATGCTTAATGCACCCAGATATGCACATCTATGCACACTTACACACACATGCTCCTCTCTCTCTTTCTCTCCATCATAAAGCCATTTATGGAGAGCAGATCGAGCTGTGAGGTATCTTACAGCTGGGCGTGTAGACTCAGACATGCTCTAGCTACCCCAGTGGTAAGGCTAAGTACTGTAGCAGGAGGTTGATAAGCATTAAGCAGAAGAAGACATAATTTATGTTGTACACAGTCTTGAGCTCAGTCTTAGTACCAGTCTCTTTAGCTAAATTTATTCTGCTTGTCTCTCCTTTTCATTGACCAAATAATTGACATTTGTCTCCAATATGCAATAATATGCAGCTTGTTTTATGGCAGATTTGTGTTTTGGTTATTAAGAAAATATATTCACAATTTATAACCTCAAATAGAACTAGAATTATAAACAGGGAAAAAACAGTCAAGTGTGCTTTGCCTTTGTTGATGCTAATAAGTAAATTTTAAGGCTGGAATTATAGTTAAATGCAAGCTAGCTACTTGGTTTTGTTTTTTAATAGCGTTCCTGTATCTTTGTAATTGTTGGAGATAACAATCCATTATTTTTATCCCCACCATTTTCCTCCCCTCCCAATGACACTGTCTTGTCGGCAGCTCCGCAACTCCTTGGACAGATCTGTGGAATGTCGAAGAGCAGCAACATGGTTCAGCCAACCACACGTCGCCCATCCGCCCATTCTTTTCACACTGCTCATCCAACACGGAAGCCTTTAGTGAAGATCATGTATGGGATGATTACGTTCACAAACTACACTTCTGCGATTGAATGTACAGGCACTCGATCTGCACACAAGGAGTCGCTGGAGAGAGCGACGTGGCAGGATAGATAATGTAATTCCCGGGCAGCGCTATGCCAATTTGCAGGAGGTTCTGGGAAAGTCAGAGAATCCATAGTCAGCCAATCAATATTCTTGAGGTCATTGCATGAACGAAGGGTCGTTATCAAATAGGGCTGGTTGATGTCCAAAAAATGTGTCATGATATTTTTCCTCATCATTCGATATTGATAAATCTACCAAATATTAAAAGAAATACGTACTTGCCAAAATATGGACACATTTAACATTTATCTTAGTGCAATGCAGTTGTCTAATGCAGTGCAGTGTCTTTAGGTAAAGAAAAGGAACAAATAAGGACAACAGAACAGGAGAGGGCTTTTCCAAACCAATCCAGCACACCCGGCATGCATTCTGTGCATTTTTACAGAAATACATTTGTTATCAAGCAATGATAAATACTATTTAGAGTACTCAAACTCATCCCCAAAAGCTATTTTAGAGTAAATATATTCTGTGTCGGACATGTGTCTGAAAAAAACCGAGGGATCATTGTCATTTAAAAGAAAGGAATATTTTTTTTATAAACACAAAACAGGCCTTCACAACCATGATAGAACACAAAATAAAAATACTGTTGATAATATTACGCTAAATCATCCTGCATATTGCACTGCAGGTTTAGAGAAAGAAAGAGTAGTTTGTCCACTGTCTCTGGTTTGAAAGCCGAGTTCTATCCATGACCGGATTGATTTTTACGAGAACAGTGCACTCTGTTTCTCGCACATGCAGCCACAATGCAAATGCAATTCATGTGTGAAATAAAATGTTAATGCCTGGTTTTGCTGTGGTGCAGCGACAAGGTAAAATTATTGCAGCTGAAAGGCTGTGTTGCCTGACTTGCTTTGCACAACTTGCTGACCTGTTTTGCACAGAATGTTAATCTGTGACTTCAAAAAGCCAAACAACTGCCATATTACCTAAGTGGTACTTTTTAGTACAAATTCATTTTCTTATTTTTTTTAATTACTTTCGCAGTCGATCCGACTCATTTTTCAACCATTAATTCAAGACGGGCTGTCACTGATGTGGGCACGTACCTGAATGTGCATGCAGTGTCATTGGCTGCTGCTGTTGGATTGGCTGTTTGTGTTACACGCAAATCAGTGATGTTGTAGTTTTTGGATTGTTTAACTATAAAATGAAAATATATTACATACGTTTATCATCTAAATCATTTTTTATCATGATGAAAATTGATATTGATTTATCACTCAGCCCTATTTGGAAACACTATAGAATGGCCAGATTCACTGGCAGGACTTGGAGACCAGGGATTGGAAGTAACCTGAAGACTGACACTCAGACAGCCTTGATCCCAAACAGGTGTCAGTAGGTGACATTAGACATTGGTCTTCACATTCAGCTGACAGGATGGTTTGAGACAGCACCATTTAGACAGGCGTCCACTAATAGACCACTCATAGACAGAACCACTCATAGACAGAACCACTCATAGACAGAACCACTCATAGACAGAACCACTCATAGACAGAACCACTCATAGACAGAACCACTCATAGACAGAACCACTCATAGACTGCTCATTGACTGTAGCCCCCCTAGCTGTAGCCCCCCTAGCTGTAGCCCCCCTAGCTGTAGCGCCCCTAGCTGTAGCGCCCCTAGCTGTAGCGCCCCTAGCTGTAGCCCCCCTAGCTGTAGCCCCCCTAGCTGTAGCCCCCCTAGCTGTAGCGCCCCTAGACTGTAAGACTGCACCGCTCATAGACTGCACCGCTCATAGACTGCACCGCTCATAGACTGCACCGCTCATAGACTGCACTGCTCGCATTGGTCTTCACATTCAGCTGACAGGATTGTTTTGAGACAGCACCACTCATAGACAGACATCCCCTAATAGAGCACTCATAGACCGCACCACTAATAGACAAAGCAGCAAAGAGGTATTTGGAAGCTGCTGGTGCCTCTGGAGTCCCACGAACCTCAAGGTGTAGGATCTTCCTGAGGCGTGCATAAACCTACTTTTCTTCCACCCCTAAACAATGCTCACAAGCAGAAATGGTTGCAGTGGGCCCAGAAATACATGAAGGCTAATTTACAGTCTTGTTTACTGATGTGTGCCGTGCAACCCTGGATGGTTCAGATGGATGGAGTAGTGGATGGTTGGTGGATGGCCACCATGTCCCAAAAAGGCTGCAACGTCAGCAAGGAGGTTTTGGGCCGGAATCGTGAGGAGAGAGCTGGTAGGCCCCTTTACAGTCACTGAAGGTTTGAAAATATATAGTAAACACAATACCTCATTCAAAGAATGCAAAGAATTCCTCTGTATCATTGGCTACTATGGGCATAAAAGGAGAGAAACTCATGGTGTGGCCCCCATGCTCCCCTGACCTCAACCCTATTGAGAACATTTGGAGCATCCTCAAGCAAAATATATTTTAGGGTGGGAGGCAGTTTGTATTAAAACAGCATCAAGTAGAAACTCTCCATAAACTCACAAGTTCAATGGATACAAGAATTGTAAAGGTGATATCTTGCCCTGAAATCGCTTTTGATTTCAGTAAATATGATGTGACCACTTTCAGGACTTAACAACCTATAAAATGTTTTCAAACTCTGTTGTCATAATAATTTGGAACAGTACAAAACAAAAAAATACTGTTTTCATTAGGTGGTTTGTTCACTGAAATTCGACTTATACCCTAATGGTTGGTGACTTAAATTATACTGACTGTCATTAGCATCGACTATTGAAAATCAGTGTAAAATATAATTTGCATAATAATTTGGAATGCGGTGTACACACGTGATTGCACCTGCTGACTGACAAACTCCGCCCTGTGATAACTAGTTCCTGATGAGCCCTAATTCTCTGAGGAGATTACACGTATACTGTAATGAGAACTAGTCCCTGAAGAACTCAACGTCTCTGATGAGATTATGTGCAGGGTTTCCCGCAGCACTTTGCAGTCAAGGCGGCCGCCTTACAAGAGATGTCTGCCGCCTTAAATACGCAGTCCCAAAATAAAAAAATGTGACGTGTGATGCGTCCAAACAGCTAGTAAATATGACGGGTGATGCAACTGAACAGCGCCATCTGGTGGTGTTTTAATGTCATCGCGCTCTGTCACCAGCATTCAAAAGCATCCATAAGCAGTGAATGTGATAACCTGTGCACATTTCGACAATGATGGGCTTTGAAGAAGGCTAAGATAACCGAACCACCTTATCTAACACATTTTCTGGGGGAAACCCTGATGTGTATACTTTAATAAGAACTAGTCCCTGATGAGCCCTACTTCTCTGATGAGATGACATGTATACTGTAATGATAACTAGTCACTGATGAGCCCTACTTCTCTGAGATTACGTGTATACTGTAATGATAACTAGTCACTGATGAGCCCTACTTCTCTGAGATTACGTGTATACTGTAATGATAACTAGTCCCTGATGAGCCCTACTTCTCTGAGATTACATGTATACTGTAATAATAATTAGTCCCTGGTGAACCCTACTTTTCGGAGGAGATTACGTGTATACTGTAATGATAACTAGTCCCTGATGAGCCCTACTTTTCTGAGGAGAAGATGGTGTGTATACTGTAATGGCTGTAGTCAGGTCTCAGCATTGGCTGCCAGTGACAGCAGTAACTAATACCTGGGATCGGGTTGGACAGACGGGGCTGCTGGTGCTGTTACTAAACAGGGCATATCTCCAAGGCTAGTCATCAATCATCTTGACATCTGAGATGATCATGACTCTTAACTATTCACACATTTGGGGGAACTTTTAAGCAGGACGTCATCAATCTTGTGTCTGTATTGTCAGTAAACAGCGAGTCCCTGGAAGCATGGTGGATTTACATTGTGTACTGCACGGTATACCCCCCTACCATGCAGTGTAATTTAGTGCATTAGTCTGGCAAATTGTCTGGAGGCAGGGAGCTGTTCCCGTCTGAAATTACCCAGAGCTGTAGCACAGGGTCTGGCTTTAGAGGCTTTGTAGCACTGGTTCCTGATCTTGATGGTTATTTAATGGTACTAACATTTGATTGATGGGCTTTGCTTAATTAATTGATTAGCTGCAGCAGCCAGTAACTTGGTTCATGATTTGAAAGCTAGACTTACTCCATAATCCATGAGCCTGCCCCACTGAACCCACACAGGTCCATAGTTTAGGATGTTGTATGAAAGCAGTTCGCTTTCTGTGTCTTGTCACTTTCATCCTGTCATCCTTTTCAGTATACGATAGGGATTTTACCCTTTTATTAACTTGTTTATCAACCAATTACTGCATTTCATCTTATCTACTTAGAAGGATTAGAATCATAGATATACGTCAGCCAAGGTAGGGCTGGGCGATGTCTGACTTTACACATAGTCAAATGGGAATGTCGAAACGTTGTCAATAGACAATGTAATCGTCTGTTTTTAACCATGAAATTGGCTATTATTATATGCGCTATATGAGGGGTGAATTGGCAGGAAAAACGCACCTGCACCCTATTAAAGCACATTAATTAAGTTAATTAAAATGCTGTGAAGGAATATAGCTTTCAGATAAAGCTGTAAAAATGCAGTTGGCAGGTGAAGAACACAGTGGAGGATTTTAATTGTTTTGAACATCTTGCACCTGTGATGGGTTGCTAAAGAGACGTCAATGTGAATTGGATTTTGACAAGTTGTGGGGGTAGGGAACAGGTTAAATGAACAAATGAAAATAATGTTGACTGTTCCAGATTTATGAAAATTAGGATTATTTTCTGACTGCACTTATTGGTATTTTGAATTGTTCATGTGCTCTTTTATTTTCCTAAAAACTGAAAGCTATTGATAGTAAAACTATTTTTGTTATACATCTGTTTTAAATGTCAATAATGCAAACATAGGTAAAATAAATATATTCAAATTATATTAACATCTAAACCCCACCCCCCATACACCTCCCTCTCCCACTGAACAGAACATCCCTTTCACCAGACATAACCCCCCCCCCCACAAAAAGAGACCAGAAATTAAAAAGGTTTAAATAAACACATTTTGACAAATAAACTAGGTTAACATCTAATGGAACTACTCCGAGGGTCTCCGAAGGCTCTCAAAGTAAGAAATAAATGGCTGCCATCTGTTAAATTTATTTGTGGAGCCCCAAAATACATACTTTTTGTTTTCTAGCTGCAGGAATTATATGATATCTCTGAGCCAATGAGAAACTGTGGGTGGCTGGGAAGACTTCCAGTGAAGTAGAATTCTGTGTCGAGCCAGTAGCGTAATGAAAGCTACAGTGTCTGCATGTTTCGGGTCAATTGAGATTAAGTTTTCCGGAACTCCAGAAACAGCTATCAGGGGACAGGGGAGCAGGTGAGTTTAAAGTCCTTTAGATAAGACCTGAAAGATAGAGTCCCAGTAGTCCCTCAACTTAGGGCATAGAAAAAACATATCTGTTACAAAAATCAACCACAGTAGGTTCAATTTCAGACATTCTGAACTTGAAGAAGTGAACTCTGAACCACCTTAAATTGTCCTAGACGGGCGCAGGATCTAGGTGAGCTAACTTTGTCTAACGCCTTGGCCCACCACTCCTCTGTGAAGTAAACACCAATTTCCTGCTCCCAGGCAGATTTATTTTTGCTGGAGTGTTTGTCGTAACCCACAATACATGAATAGACCTATGAGATTACGGCTTTCTGTCTGGGCATAACAACATTTGGAGGAAACCAAATGTATTATCTGGTGGTAGCTGATATTTTTTTCTTTAATGGATGCAGAGAGTGTTTAGAGGCCAGATCAGGAAAGTTAGAGAAAATACCATTGTCATACAGGTCATTGAAGGTCTTAATACGTTTGCTTGCAAAGAGAGAAAAGGCTGTGTCAATAAGGGAATGTGTTTTTTTGTCCATGCGGCCCATTGCGGATGCAGAGGAGAATTTAAAATGGAGCTGTAACTGGTACCAGATCTTTACTGTGTATTGTACTACAAGATTGCCAGTCTAGTGAGAGGGGGAATGTAGGAGAGCCTTTAAAGATGTAGATGGGCATGATCATAGCTGTAGATGGTACATAGGAGTACTTTAAGCAGGCAACCAGAATGGGAGCTTCTGAAAGTTGGCCACGCAGTAGAAATAAAGAAAATTGGGAGAGGCAAGCCCCTCACTGAATTTGCATCTCTGAAGCAAAGACCTACTAACTCTGGGTACATTTCCTCCCCAAATGAGTGACATAACCACCTAATTAATTGACTTAAAAAAGACTTGGGCAAAAACAAGGGGATATAGACTAAAAAAGGTAAAGAATGTTGTGGAAACTATTCATTTTAACAGCAATAAATGTTTCTATAGCCTTCATCTGAGTGAGAAAGGGGTAAATGTTGGCAGATTACAAGCGAGTCACATTCACTCCAAGGTACTTGAAGCCAGAGTGGTTATGCTGAAAGGACAAGTCTGTCTGATGAAGTTGCAACGCTACTGGATTGATTGGGAAGCACTCACTCTTTTGGAGATTAAGCTTGTATCCAGAAAAATAACCAAAGCTCTCCAGAATGGAGAGAATGTAGGATAAGGATGTAGTGGGGTCATACATAGAGCAGCATACATAGAAAACCTTTGTTCCACACCCTCTCGTGATAGAAAGGATCTGAACACTACAGAACGGGACTTAATGGGGATGTCGAAGAGTAAGGGGGACAGAGGGCAACCCTGTCTGGTACCACGTTCCAGGGCAAATAGTCAGAGCGAGTGTCATGGGTACAGACACTAGCCTTTAGAGATGCATACAAAAGCTAGAGAGTTAATCGTGCATTTGCTTGTTGGCATTTAAATAGTAACCTTTTATGTTCCAAAAGTGTTTTATTTTATGCAAGCCAAATCACTATCATGGAAAAGAAAGACAACAGAAAAAGTAAAAGGTCAACTGAAAAAACAGTCAAAACATTTAATTGTCCTGCAATTGGGCAAACGGGAAATGATGCTTTTTGTCAGAATGAACAGAAACTAATGCAACGTTGTGTGTGTTTGCTGCAGAGAGAAGAGGGCCAGGAGAATGAACTGAGGAAGCTGTCCAGGTTGAAAAAAGTCAAGAATGCTGAGGAGGAAGTGGAGGAGAAGAGAGAGATGATCACTCCTGCCCTAAGGGCAGCCCTGACTAAACAAGGTTGGTGCAGCCATGCAGTGCCCACCATGAACACTACAGAAAGGACCTCAACTGGCTGGATCACAGGAGGCAGAAGTCAGGGAATTATTGCATTTTATTTGCTGTTGCAAAATGGTCAGGGACTTTGCCGTCTTACCATAATTATAATACCTTCATAGCAGAAATGTTACTTCTAGGAAGAAGGCATGTTTTTATGAAACATTTTCCTTATAATTTCTAAACAGTTGCATTTATCTGTAATGAGTGTATGTTCACTGCTCCAAGAGTTTACTAAATACCCACCACCACTTATCAAAGTTTCAAACATCATCTTTGTGTTGGAGAAATAACCTTGCTGTCATAAACTGCAATGAAAGACTGCTGTGAAAGTAACCCACAGTGCAAGATGCTTCAGAACACCATGTTCTTAACCTCAGGGACAGTGAGGAAAACGTCCAACACACTGTCACCAATTTGTAACTTCAAGGATAAAATTCACCGGCTCGTTTTTTTCCCCCAAATGTATTTTTCATGCATTTCCTACTTTACTGGAGAGGAAGTGGTAAAATATACAAAATACTTTCTGAAACAAGTAGTTTGATTCAAGCCCATGCTGAACCAGTACATGTTCACTGCATCCTGCTGCTTCGACTGCTGGAAACAACTGGCTCATGCAGGTTTACTGACAGAAATTGAATAGAAGTTGTAGGGAAAAAACTATATTATTCACATGACAACATACCGTTAAGGTTTAACAATATGTTGAAAATATATGTTTATTTCTGGCTGTACAGTATATAGATTTTATCTAATTGAGAGTGTTTTACAGACAACACAAGATCTTCATCTGTTTGATTAAAATGTATAATGATGTAATTTCCCACCATTAAGGGATAAGGGTAACACTTTTTTTCCCGGTAAACTGGTGACTGTCAGATGTCTGGGCTGAAGGAGGTTTATACACGGACAGGGGACAGGTTGCTTGAACGAGTGGGTGGCTGAGATCCTTGCAGTTAATATGTTGGAGTGGTTTTGCTCTGATCTTTTCCCTGATGTGCCCATTAGCCATTCCACATGGACAGCTCCTCTTAAAAGCCAACCTCACGTGTACCTCCCCTCACTCGTTCTTTCCACATGGTTACAGTTGTCTAGGTCCCTCTCAGTCATTCTTACAGGACAGTAATGAAAGGCGTTTCAACTGAAGGATTTGACCTACTGATTCCAAGAGTGGAAAGTGCACACCAGCTTAAGATCACTAGACACTGAATCCCGATAGGGTGTGTTCATGACTCTGTGTAGCATCCAGCTTCTCTGCAGAGCAATTTGTTAGAATTTAATAAAACAAAGGATTACCAACAAGAAGTAAATGGTAAATTCTCCTCAGTGGATTGGTGGTAAGACAGAAACAATTTAGGGGAGACTTTTGCTTCATTGAGTGAGAAGAGAATTTTGATTAATTCAGGGTTCACTAAAGGACTGCAGGAGTGTTCGTGTGTGTTCGTGTGTGTTCGTGTGTGTTCGTGTGTGTTCGTGTGTGTTCGTGTGTGTTCGTGTGTGTTCGTGTGTGTTCGTGTGTGTTCGTGTGTGTTCGTGTGTGTTCGTGTGTGTGCACGCATGCGCGCATGCCTGCATGTGTACTATTGATTTCCTCTGGGTGTGAAGAGGCACTGTATTGTTAGCCAGGACTTAAGGGTAAATACAGCTCAATCTGTTATCATATTAGGTTAAGCATTTTGAGTAGCCCAATCAAGACATACATTGTATTGAACATTTTTCTTTTTCCAGAATAGATAACTTACACCTGGCTCAGACCAATCCAACAACAGGAGTCTTTTAGTCCACAGAATAGAACGGTCAATAATAACTTATGTTTGATGAGCATTCATAGTCTGACATTTCTGCCTTGCTCACAGGGCTGAAATACAACTACCAGTAAATAGTGCATCTTTTGAAATGCATGGGTGAGAAATCCCTCTTGACTCCTTATGTGGAACACTTTACTGTCTATAAAAGTCCTGACGTGTTTCTGCATGATTAAAAGACTGAAATAATAGAATTCTGTTTGATGGGTCTGACTTAAGTGCAGGGCTTGTCAGAGATTGAATCACTTTGAATCACTTTGAAGGAGTTATCTAATCCACAGCCAGGATAGTCAAGCCTTGATAATAATTTACTATTATACCACTCATTTGCAATGTCCTTCATTTATTTTTTGGTTATTTGTTCATTTAAATGTGTGCGCTTCATTTAGGAATTATAATGTAATGACTAGGGCAGGAGATATGCAATTATTGTATATTTATTTGTTTTTATTATTATTGTATATTTATCTGTTAGCACTTCAGCAAAGAATCACTGGAGAATGTAAACAATAGTCAGGAGGCACAAATAGAGTAGACGAGGGACAGGCTTGGTCAAATCACATGGAGGTTCTCAGGAATATAGGATAATCCACCGGCAGGGCTCTCAGACAAGCAAGGGCAGGACTGAATGTCGGTACACAGAATCAGGTAGTCACACAGGCAGGGGTCAGGCTGGGATCAGGCTCTCGTACAGGCAGGTTTGTTCACTGAGAGAACACCAAAAATAGAGCAAAGGTACCAAAGGACAATCCAAATGTCAGTAATGAAATTCCAAATAACAAAACAGGTCAGACCAGAGATTAGCAATAAATTAACGCTTGGAATGGTTTTACTCAATACCTCGCAAAGAGGTAATGAGGAGATGGTGCTTATATACAAACCAGAGTGGAGCTGGTGTTGTGTATATATATTGGCATCATTTCCTCCCTTCCCAATTCCCTCTAATCCTGCCTATTTGGCAGCTCCACAACTTCTTAGACAGATCTGTGGGATGGCAAAGGGCGCGCACACGGTTCAATCAACCACATGTCGCCCAGCTGCCGATTTTTTGCCAAACAGGCCTGGGGAAAGTCAGAGAACCCAATGTCAGGCTCGTACCCATGACTATAATGACGTAGACTGTTGTGACATGCAGTAACTTAGCCCACTACGCCACGCGGACCCCGCCATGCAAACAATATTTCAAAGTTGTTTTCCAAGTCGCAAACTTTCTAGTAATGCATAAAGAATTCTAGTGTTAAACCATTTATTACAATAGGAACAAATGTTTGACTATTTAAATCTTTATCTCATCTCTCTACAGGATACAAACTGATAGGAAGTCACTCAGGAGTCAAGCTTTGTCGTTGGACAAAGGTAACATACATTTCTCTACTCAAATTGATGAACTTTTACCTTTGGATAACTAAATGACAGGTATTTTTCTACCATTCAGTCCATGCTAAGAGGAAGAGGGGGATGTTACAAGCACACATTCTATGGCATTGAGTCACACAGGTGTATGGAGACCACACCCAGCCTCGCCTGTGCCAACAAGTGTGTCTTCTGCTGGAGGTGGGCACGACTTTTCCGATCCATGCCTCTAAGTTTGCTTGATTCAGTATTTTGAATAATAAAGCTGGTTAAGAGTAGTTTAGTGTAGTGCACCTTCTTGGCGAAAACAGGGTGGTGTCATAGGACTGTCATCAGTCTGGGTTGAGTTGCCTGGTAACAGTGGAACTTCAGAAATATGATCCTAACTGTTATTTAGCAGCAGGGGGCAGTAGAACTAGAGGGAGTGTTTATAGTGACCTGTGAGGCTGAGTACAGACCCCCCCTGCAGGGCATTGTAATTTTACTGTTTGCAAAAAATGTATGACAGTGCAATGAGCGCTTCATCTATAGCACTTAGCAACAGTAACATGCCTCCAAATCCTTTGTCATGCTAATGTCAGCTTCAGTGCCATTGAAATGCATTGTTACTTTATATTTGACTTTTTACTTTAATTTCACTTAATTTTCTCCCCTTCCAATTGGTCTTGTCCAATTAGTCGATTGAATTTGTTCACGGGACCACGCGTAGATAGTCTCTCGAGATTTGAAAATATATCAACAGGTTGCAATATTATTTTTATCAAGCTGTAACCTTCGTCAATAGCATATTGTGTAATTTCATTTAACTTCAGTGTGTATGGAGTTATAAGAAAACAGTTGTGTGAGTTTATATCCATATTAACTGATCTGAGAGGGACCGAAAGGGTTTTGACCAGTCAGGTTCCAGTCTGTGTGTGTGGGGATGCATTTGTGCGTGTGTGTGTTTGTATTCATTCGTGTTTGTGAGTGTGTGTATGTGTGACCAGACAGGACTGTCCCCCCCCATTCATGTCTCTTTGTCCCGGCAGACACCACACCAACCCAGTGGGCACCGAGTGGCGTTGGAAAATGGACCCACCTGAAAAGATTCTACAGGAGGCTGTAGTAAACCACCAGAACATGATACGACAATTCAGAGGTAATAACACAATTCAGAACATACCCACTACAAAGCTTAATATCTGTAATATATTTGTTTTGTTTATACTTATGAAAAAACAATATGAATTGAAATCCGTTCTCTACAACTGGTACGCATTCCCCTACATGAATCTAGAGCTTGGTAGTGAGTGCTGAAAGGTTCTGGGCTGATTCACACATCAGCACATTCTCTGTCTGGCCACTGTCACAGCTTGCGTTACTGGGACCAGTGTGACCTGTTTATCACTGCCTCTGTCACTGGAACTGTCTCATACCTGACATCATAAGGTCAGCCGTCAGGAATAAGAACAACATTCATTAAATAACAGGTAGCCATCATAAGATCAGCCGTCAGGAATAAGAACAACATTCATTAAATAACAGGTAGCCATCATAAGGTCAGCCGTCAGGAATAAGAACAACATTCATTAAATAACAGGTAGCCATCATAAGGTCAGCCGTCAGGAATAAGAACAACATTGATTAAATAACAGGTAGCCATCATAAGGTCAGCCGTCAGGAATAAGAACAACAGGTCTAGGTTAGGGTCAGAATCACAGCTTACTGCAACATCTACTCATTAATCAACTTTTCAGCAGTCATAAAATTTCACTGTAGCAGTTTATTCTAGGACAGTTCATGTGGTCTGCTTGAGGTCATTTTATTAATTATTATTTTCTTCTTTTAAATATAATTAATAGTTTTATGGTGTCATTATAGGCAGTTTTACATACATTTTGACATTACACATCTTTATAGGCTTAATTGATTTTTTATTATTAATTCTTTAAAAATGGTTTTGGAATAGTTATGCTGTAATTGGGAGAGATATTAGAATAATATAGAGAAAATAGAGTTTGTTGAAAGGGCATCTGGCCGGATTTAAAGGCAGTAGCTTAAATTAGTGAACAATCCTAGACCACCTTTTCATCATGGTCACTGTTACAAGAAATCAGCCTCCCATAACTGGTGTCAAACTGGTTCCAACTAGTGTCAGCTGGTTGTCACTTTTACCTTTTAACTGACTGATTGACTAGGTCACTAATTGGTTATCTCCACTCACCTGGCATTCTAGGTCCTAATTGGACTCTAATTGACAGGAAAGATAAAAAACCAGCATACACTAGGCCCTCTGTGAAACGGGTTTGACACCTGTGGTCTAAATGGTGATTTTAAAGAGCAGTAGACATTGATTTTGTGTCCCTGAAACAGAGCAAGCTGGGAACCAGTTATAGCTATAGTCGAACGCGAAACATCACAAAACACTGTGAACGATGCGGCCTGGATCATGCCTTGGGTTAAGGGACTTGGTGTGCTCCCTGTCATGACTGCAGTCTGCCTGGACGAACCTAGTATTCACTTTCTCCTACCAATTATACCCACTTAAATGCATTGTGGATGAATGGGCTTAACCTAACCTTTGGTTCCTATATAAATGTTCATTGAAGGGGTGGGTAATGCATGCATGGCACCGTTCTTCAAAGTTTTTACATTTTTGTAACTTGATTCATGTCAGGATAGAGTGACGCTACTTTGAGTGGATTCTGCTTTTTGATGTTTCTTAAATGTTAATGATTGTTCATTTGAAAATGTGATCTGAGGACTTCTAAATAAAATGTCATTTAGAGAAGCTTGGTTACAACCATTCACTAAACCAGTTTGGCCCAAGTCAGATTTTCCTCGAGTCCTTTTCAGACTTTGAAGGCCAGATGATATTTGTTCTGTGGAGAACATTGAAAGGGCAATGGTGATGGTGCAGATGTGTTCCTAGCAGACTTTAATAGCTGCATTGTTCACCATGAAGCAGTATGTGTGCATTAATAACCTACTGTGTGAACAATCCACTTTACACTGAGAAGAGCCCCTGTAGAGGAGAACCAGCTGCCCTGTGGGAGTGGAGTGGGATTCATAACATCTGAAAAATTGAGTCTTAATGAGATTTTAGGTGTGTGTGTGTGTGTGTGTGTGTGTGTGTGTGTGTGTGTGTGTGTGTGTGTGTGTGTGTGTGTGTGTGTGTGTGTGTGTGTGTGTGTGTGTGTGTGTGTGTG
>JACXGM010002779.1:0-45071 GCA_016801145.1 Umbra pygmaea | reverse complement strand
GAACAACCCCTTTATACTGAACAACCCCTTTATACTGAACAACCCCTTTATACTGAACAACCCCTTTATACTGAACAACCCCTTTATACTGAACAACCCCTTTATACTGAACAACCCCTTTATACTGTACAACCCCTTTATACTGAACAACCACTTTATACCGAACAACCCCTTTATACCGTACAACCACTTTATACCGAACAACCACTTTATACCGAACAACCACTTTATACCGAACAACCACTTTATACCGAACAACCACTTTATACCGAACAACCACTTTATACCGAACAACCACTTTATACTGAACGATTGTATTTGATTTGATTGCCTGCACATTTTCAGATTAGGTTTTTTTCAGATTTTACAGATGTTAATATTTACATTTATAAAATATTTATGTTTACATATAAATTTAAAAGTTTAAAATATTACAATCACTCAGTAGCCATGTTGCAAAAATGACTGGATTTTCTGAGATTTTTGGCGTAATTTTAAGGTATTTGGCAGAAACACAAACTTAGTCATAACCCTGCATTGCATTACTAAAAGATTGCAGACTATTAATTTGTACCAGGAAACTTGACAGAGCTTGAATGATTTTGTGAAGAAGTATGTTCAGATATGCTTCAGTGGGCTTCAAAATTACTGGCAGAAACAATATTGTAAAAAATATAAACAATACAATTAGAGAAAATAAAAATACTAACATGTGAGAAATACTGTACTTTATTAATGTGTCAATGAAACCAACCAAAATCATTTATTGATTTCACAATCAATGTGAAATATGATTGTAAATAACATCTACCAAAATTAAGACAGGAATTAAATTATAATTAAATTAATCTAAGTATTAAGGAAAATATTGAGCGATTACATCACTTCCTGTTCCACTAGGAACATGCATGCAGTATCCTTTGTCATTCAACACCATGAAGAAAACTGAAGAACTTGCAGTTTAAAAGAGACAGTTGGTTGTAGACCTTCATAAATCTGGTAATGGCTACAAGAACATCCACAAACAATTTAATATACCGTAACACTGAGCACTATCAGGGCAACTATTAAAATTCAAATTCAAAACGTATAGAACAGTTGAATAAATGTATGAAACTGAGGTGCTGACACAGCAAATATGAAAGAATTCAAGGGATATACTTTCTAGAAGCACTAATGTTTTTTTTGCAAAAATTGTAGGACTGCCAATATTTCATCACATTATCTGAGAAAAATGTTTAACTTTATCATTACAATTTTATTAGTGTGAACAATTTCATTTTTTGCGGTTTACAAACACTGAGCAGTGTTTCAGAGTCTTTATCATGGGTGCATTTAAGGTAACTGTACATTCATTTGAGTTAACTGCACATTAAATGTTTTAATATTCTATCTTGCCGCACCAGATTGGAGACCCAGGACCTGCAGAGGCAGCTGTCCGATCTGTCTGATGTGTACTCCCAGAAATGTCTGGAGCTGAACAGGGCTCAACAGCGCAGCGGGGACAGGGAGAAAGATCTCTTTTGCAAGGAGAAAGAGATAGAGCAGCTGAGGAAAGAGAACCAGGTGCGCATATCTAAAGTATTTCTAATCAGCAATGCATTTACCCATTCAGGGCTTGACATTAACTTTATTGGCCACTTGTCCTTTGGACAAGTAAATCTATTTTTTACTTGTCCAATAGCAAAAACTACTTGTCCGAAGCAGACATCGTTTTATTACATGAATGTCTGTATTTCTGGGAAACAAGCAATTGGCCTATACATTTTTCCCAGTGTCATGTTGAAACCAGGGAATGTATATTTTAACGTTTCCCTTTCAGGGAGGGATTTTTGCATTGGCACCAATGTCATTGGCCAGGGCATTAAGGCCTTCTAGAAAATTAGCCAACTCATTTACTCTTAAAAGCAGCAATTCAATTCAACGTGAAGTGCCGTCACATTTACAACAGGGCCTCAAACTAAAATTTTGTCACTAGCAAGTACTACTACAGTCACTCAGATTATTTAGTAAATATGTTTGACAACATTCTCCGGTATATTTGATGTATTCCCTGTTAGAAATAACATGGTTTACTGCTACATCTGTTTTAACTTCTGTGACTGAGACATAAGATGTGAAATAAATGTTTTAGCTACCGCTTTAAGGTTGCCATGGTAATGGAGTCTGCAGAATATTTATTTTACCTTTTTTTTTCTCAAGCAGTTGCAGTTCAAACTCATAACCAGGGTGGGAAGTTAATTTAGCCACTGTGGCTGGTGGATGCTCTAATTTTACCAGCCAATTCAAAAAAGGAAATGCATTTGCATCTTTTATATTGCTTCAATACATCAAATTCATCATTGATAAGTCTTATTAGGTAAATTACAAAAGGGACATGTTGTGAACACAAGTCTGTGAGACGAATGGTTTTCCGATAATTGACAAATTTTGCTATTCAATGTATTGGATTTCCTCCTACTATTTTTATTTGGCTACTTTTAGACAATAGTTGGTAGTTTCACACTTGAGATGTGTAGCCTAAAACTTTACTATTGTAACATATTCCACAATATTTATTTAGTCAGCAGTTAATTTTATATTTGTAAATTAATTTTATAATAATCTGTTTGGAAAACATTTGATATTACTAATAAAATTATCCAAACATTGGTTTAATTAGCTCAAATCAGAATTGCAAGCAGATGCTTGTTCAGCAATGAAACCAAACATGATACCAACATGATGTATAATTAGAAAACCTATTATGGTGAAGTAAGAGGCTACTTGAGTTAGAATCAGTTGTTAAATCAACTAAGTTTGCAATTGAGAACTTTGACATCCTACTGTTACATTTGTGTGTGCGTGCGTGTTTAAGATTCTCTGGTCAAACAAGAAAGCCGACAGAATCCAATCATGAAGTCAGACTCAACGAACACCACCCCCCCCCATGTTTTCACGCTTTGTGCGTGAAATGATTGCTTGTTTTACTTTTTTCTATCACGAAACATTACATTATGTAGCCTAACCGTATCACATTAGCATGAAATCCCTCACATCTGTAATACATGATATGCCCTTTATATTTTCTGCATTGACATAGCCTACTGTCGTTTATAATACTGGGGAATTATCTCGCTTTTTTCGCGTGTGCCAATTTCCTACCTGACTCGTAACAACATTCATGCATCTAAATTAAAAACGTCAGAACTTTTGGAATATGGTATTAAAAGTATCGCTTTAAAGAAATATTCTCTTGCGCTTCTGAATTGTCTTTCTGACAATTCGCTCAATGCGCTCATTCAATTTCGGCCACTGTTGTCACGCGCAGTTGAATAAAAGAGGTGATTGTTTTTTCCAACTATTAATCAGTAACACTTTGAATATCACTATGGTACGTTATGTATATGCAATAAATCACAACCTTTATATCTGCATAGTTTTACAACACTTTTGTCGATGATGTATTACCAGCGAATGAGCACTTGCAGTATGAAAACAGAGCTGTGAGTCATGTGACCACCATGCAGCAAAACCGTGTTTGAGAACATAAGATAAAATCGCGGTCATAGTCTACATGACACACACACAGTTTTTTGCCAAAAAAGGACAAGTCACTAATATTCGAAAAATTTGTTTAGCTTAATCAGTGTACTTGTTGAATTACAATTCATTTTACTTGTCCGTTCGGACAAGCGATTCTACAAGCTCCTTGTCCGACCACTTTTTTCACTTGTCGCGGACAAGCCTTAATGTCGAGCCCTGCCATTGTAGTTTAATAATTGTCTCACGGACAATAGGGGCAATATTTCAGTAAACAAAGCTGTTGGATGTATTTGGGCTAGAGCTACACACTGTGTGCACAACTAGTAGGCAAGTCAGTAACTTGACCATATCATCATTATTATGCATATGTTTTTAACTCCAAGCTGTTTAAACTGGAATGCTTATTGGATTAAGGCATATCAGGTGATGTGTATTTGTGTAACTAGGGAGGGTGTGGCCTAAGGAGATCAACGCCCTATAGCAAGGTGTGCATTATTATTAGGCAGCTTCAGTTCCTCAGGTAAACTGGGCCAAAGAAGAGAAGTAAAGTATTTTTTGTTGCAAATAGTTAAGGAATGTGTTGAGAAAGAAAAGACGCAAATTAACTGCCAATTAAACTATGAGAAGACTCAAACGTAAAGCTAACTTGAACCCATTATTCTCCAGTCTGTCATACTCTGTAACTGCAACCTACCTGGAGTGCCCAGAAGTACAAGGTGTTCAGTGTTTAGAGACATGGCCAAGGTAAAGAAGGCTGAAACCCGACCACCACTGAACAAGACACAAATTGAAATGTCAAGACTGGGCCAAGAAATATCTGAAGACAGATTTTTCAAAGGTTTTATAGACGGATGAGATGAGAGTGACTCTTGACGGACCAGATGGATGAACCTGTGGCTGGATCTGTAAAGGGCACAGAGCTCCACTTCAACTCAGACACCAGCCAGGTGAAGGTGGGGTACTGGTATGGGCTGGTATTATTAAAGATGAGCAAGTTGGTCCTTTTCGGGTTGAAGATGGAATCAAACTCAACTCCCAAACCTACTGCCAGTTTTTAGGGGAGACTTTCTTCAAGCAGTGGTACAGGAAAAATTCAGCATCTTTCAAGAAGACCATGATTTTTATGCAGGACAATGCTCCATCGCATGCATCGAAGTACTCCACTGTGTGGCTAGCCAGTAAATGCCTTAAAGATGAAAGAATAATGACATGACCCCCTTCCTCACCTGACATAACCCCTACAGAGAACTTGTGGTCCCTTTTTAAGCAGTTGATTTACATTGAAGGAAAACAGTACAGCTCTCTGAACAGGCTTTGGTTCCTGCTGCACAAAAAGTTGATCATCACCAGATCAAGAAGCTGACAGACTCCATGAATGGAAGGCTTATGACTGAGAAGGGTGGCTATATTGGTCTCCGATTTGTTTTGAAATGTGTATTTGTGAATTTGGAGTTGTTTATTATTCTCACTTTAACAGATTAATATCAACAAGTTAGATGGGAAACTTTTTGGATTGACAGAGAGCACTGTAGTTCAATAATAAAGTTAATCTTCAAGATTATGACTTGCCTAATAATTGTGCACACAGTGTGCAATTGATGTTTTTACCATAAAACCAGGACAGCCATTTTGAAGCAATTATTCACAGAAGTCAACAGCATGATCACCTAATGGAGTGAATTTATTTGGAAAAAAAGACTCTTGAGAAGGCAAATTGGCTGTTCCATTGGTCTGGACAAAAAAATGTATTTTTGGAGAGCAAGGTTTTAGCTTGGTTTTCATTCAAATGGGACAGTTAAATACATTTTGTGTTTCAAAAGAATACTACATGTTGCATCGGCATATGGGTTGTGGTTCACAGCTGGATATAAGTCACACCATAAACAATACACGTTTCTGCTAAAAACTGGTTTTGGCTGTGTAATATCTCTACCAGCACACATTGACTCTTCAATTGTTTTCAAGGGCAAACCTCTTGTATATTTTCGCCTCTAACAACTGGTATGATAAGGCAATTATCAATCTGCAGAACATTTTGAAATTAGCAGAATGCTGTCAGGTAAAAAAAGCGGACTCATACTAGCTTCATTTTAACTGTTTCAGATGTTTTTTTATTTAATTTAACCAGGTGAGCACGTTGAGAACAGTTTCTCATATAAAATGGCGACCTGGCCAAGATAAAAGCACCGAGGTGCAGAAGAAATAGTTACACAACAATTAAGTACAGAATAAGGTCAATAGTAGACACATGTTTTTTTAGAACACTGTGTCTCAGTCTACGTATCTAGTAGAGATGTGTATCTCTCCTTTCAAGCATGATTATAAATGCATCTAGGTAAATGGTGTCTGATACAAGGAAGGTACAATACTTTTAGTTTAAACACTTTGATTAGTGGAACAATTCGATCAGATGTGGTTAAATTCATTAAGAGCTAATTTAATTAACTTCACATTTATTTATTTATTTTCCATTCGGTATTACAATCAGCTTATTCAAAACAATGTTTTACTGTATTCCTTTTAGCATTTAGGTTTATTCTATTATTATTTTATTATTTTTGTTTTTGGGGTATTTGTATTAATTGGACAGTGGGAAGCAGAAGTTAGGGTAACGGTTATGTACTGAGAGGAAGTGTTTAAACGACCATCGCCATACTCAAATCACACATTGTGTCTCAACGACCAAAACATATAGAATATCAACATTTTTACTGTACATTGTGTAATTCGTTGAGAACAGAATAACCACAGCGGTCAATAGAAATCAAAATCCCCAACCGATTGAGGGCTGGATTTAAACTTACACCGAAAATCAAAGTAAACAATTGAAATCACAGGCTGTTCCAACTTGTGTGAATTTCACCAGGGCAACTCATAATGTGACTCAGTAGTGTTTATGGCCCTTACGTGCCTGTATGCACTCCGAACAACGTCTGGGCATGCTCCTGATGAGGCTGCTGTTAGAAATAATTATTTCTTGATGAGTTTTTTCTCTGAATAAATGTACATATTTATTTAAAGAAAGCCGGAGAACCCATAGTATCTAGCTTTGATTCTCCCAATCAGTCTTGATATTTGAAGTTGGCTGTTTGAGGACAACATTAGTGCAGATCAGTCTACATGAGAAATGACCTGCAATATGGCACAATGATTGTTTGGTACCAAATTGAGTGCACTGTCTTACACAAATGAACTGGGCCTGCCTGGAGCGTAACAACCAAGCCATCATAGTCAATATTCAGTAATAAACAACCAAGCCATCATAGTCAATATTCAGTAATAAACAACCAAGCCATCATAGTCAATATTCAGTAATAAACAACCAAGCCATCATAGTCAATATTCAGTAATAAACAACCAAGCCATCATAGTCAATATTCAGTAATAAACAACCAAGCCATCATAGTCAATATTCAGTAATTAACAACCAAGCCATCATAGTCAATATTCAGTAATTAACAACCAAGCCATCATAGTCAATATTCAGTAATTAACAACCAAACCATTCCCAAAATGTTGCAAAGTTTAGATGAAATTCCAGGTTATCATCTTTAGCTTACGTTAGGAATGTTTGTCAACAATAACTGGTGAATGTGATTACAAAGATGGGTCAACTAGCATGTGTTAGTTTATAGGAATTAATGCCATAGAACAGCTATAGGTGAACATGTGAAATTGGATATGGTGTCGTAATTCGGTGCAGATATCTGACATTATCATAGATTGTTTTAATAGCTAAGATTCAACCAATGATTTGCCAATGTTAGGGTAAAATTGGCCAACTTTAAATTGAGCCTTCATTGTCTTTGATCACTTTATAATATTACATATGGCACAATTATGATATGTGCGGCTGTTAATCAGTCTGCTTACTGATTATAATGGTAACTCTCAGGACATACAGACCCGTTTGATGGACGAGATCAACCGCATGCGCTCCGTCACTGGACAGGTGTCTGAAGGCGTTCGCCATGACAAGCAGACCAGGCCTTCCTGTAAGCTGGAGGTGAGTCAGGAGGAGGGAAGGAGCTCCGAACTAAAATGAGCATCAATAATAACAAGCCTACCTACATGGAGTTCAAATTAGTTTTGCTTTGAATGCGGCATTGACTTCACAGCCCACTGGAATACTTCACCCTGCTGGACAGTGTGCCCCATTGAGACACCAGTGGGATGAATGTTCTTGTGAAATGTAATGGGTTTGTTTTTGTTTTGTCAGGTTCTTCTCAGGGTGAAGGAGAATGAGGTGCAGTATTTGCACAAGGAGATCAGTTGTCTCAGGAACGAACTACAGTTCCTGAACACGGTACTGGTTCACTGTATTTTCTATGGCTGTATAATGGTCAGTATTTTTAGGATAATAATAATAAACCTTTTTATGTAGCACTTTTCATACAAGGAATGCAGCTCAATGTGCTTTACATCAATAAGTCAAATAAAATGGAAGAAATTTGCATCAGTAAAAACATTTACATCAATAAAAGACAAAGAAATGTAAAAAATGTATAGGATGTAGCTAAATAATTTTGTTACAGTAGTCCTCGAAAGCTTGTGAAAATGTCACAAATATAATCCATGTGGGTGCTTCTAAGTGGGGTGAGAGGACTGAGACAAACGCAAGAAGAATCAGAAAATAAAAGGTGTTTTAATGGCAAAACACTCAATAACACAAACTGCAATGAGGGGCCTAAATAGTAAGAGCAATATATTTGTAAAGAACACACACACACACACACACACACACAGACTGACATCAACCAATGAGCCACAGCTGCCTGCACAAATGAATTGACCTAATTAAGGAACTAATGACTGACAGGAGGCAGCTGGGAAGTTGAATAAGACTAGTGATTGGATAACTAAAATCATGTGAAGTGTCATGTAATCTGGGGTCCGGGAAACCAAATGAGACTTCACACAAGAAAGAAATCAAAACAATAGACAGGTGAGAAACTAAAATGAACATGCCAGGGCTCCATAACGGGAGACTGTGACAGAAACCTTTAGATTTGTCTATATTTCTGCATTAAGTTCTGCATCAATATGAACTGAAACGTCATCAGATTTTTACAAGTCCTAAAAGTAGATATTGAGATCCCAAATCAACAAATGAGAAGACAATGTTCCAATATTACATATCTGTGAGTGGCAAAAGTGTGTGAATCTCAAGGATAAGCAGTTAATTTTTAAGGTCTGGTGTTCTCAATTGGATGACAGTAAGGTGTGAGTGGGCACATTGATAATCCCTGTTCTTTAAATAAGACAAAGTCTGATCTTCACAACATGTCACAAAACAAAGGAGATTTTGAGGATCTTAAAAATTGTTGATGTTAATCGGTCGGAAAAAGGTTTCAAAACCATCTCTAAAGAGTTTGTACTCCACCAATCCACAGACAAATGGAGTGTACAAATGGAGGACCATTGAAGGCTTGTTACCCTCCCCAGGTGTGGTCGACCAACAAAGATCACTGCAAGAGCAAGGCGTGTAATAATAGTCTGTGAGGTCACAAAGAAACCCAGGGTAACTTCTAAGAAACTAAAGGCTCTCTCTCATTGGCTAATGTCAATGTTCATGAGTTCACCATCAGGAGAACCCTGAACAACAATGGTGTGCATGGCAGGGTTGAAAGGAGAAAGACACTCCTCTCCAAAAAGATCACTGCTGCCTGTGTGTAGTTTGCTCAAGATCACGTAGACAAGCCAGACACCCATTGGAAAAAGGTTTCTGGACTGAATTATGCATTATATTTCGCAAAAGGAAAACACTGCATTCCAGTATAATACCCTTATTCCATCTGAAAACATGGTGGTGGTATTATCATGGTTTGGGGCTATATCAGGACATCTGTCCGTGAACTGAATCTCTAGAGAAGCAAGACAAACGATCCTAAGCACACAAGTCATTCCAAAGAATGGTTAGAGAAGAAAAAAGTAAATGTTGTAGAATGGCCAAGTCAAAGTCCTGAACCTAATCCAATCTAGATGTTGAGGAAGGACCTGAAGTGAGCAGTTCATGTGAGGAAACCCACCAACATCCCAGAGTTAAAGATGTTCTGTACAGAGGAATGGGCTAAAATTCCAAGTCAATGTGCAGGAATGATCAACAGTTACGGAAAGGTTTATTTGCATTTATTAGTTGCAAGGATTCACATACTTTTGCACTCAGATATGTAATAATCCTATATAAAATAAATGCCCAAGTATAATATTTTGGTCTCGTATTTTTAATCGGGTTGTCTATCTAGTTTTTGGATGTGTGTGAAAATGGAATGTTATAGGTCACATTTATGCAGAAATATAGAACATTCTGAAGGGTTCACAAACTTTCAAGCACCACTATAACTTGTGCTGCCTGAATCACTCCCTTGCATTCCCTCACAAATTATTTTTCATGTCATGTCTTTGGATCCTCACGAACTCCCCAGTCCCTGCTGATGAAAAAATATCTACCACATAATGCTAGGACCATGATGGCGTCAGATGGTTCATCGTTTAGGGAGGCAGACTTGTAGTCTGAAGGCACTTTACCGTAACTTGGTCCAGGTGGATGTCAATGAACTTACTCTTAGTCACTCTGGGTAATAGTGCCTGCTAAAGTATTCAAATGTAAATATAATGATACTTGGACATAAGAGATTTTTCACTTAGTAATACTGCCATAATGCAGCCAGAGTTGCTGAAATATAACACTATTGTGCAACATTTTAAAGTGTCCTGAGTTTACACCAGACTTAGATGTTTTATCATCCCAGCATGGAGGCTCTTCAGTGGCCAGAGTGAGCAGCAAGCATGTAAAAAATCTGTCGAATCACACAGAACTCTTAGGGAGCTGTAAATAGGGTAAGGCTGCTTGGTTAACTACATGTACACACTGGAATGTTAATACAGAAGTTAGTAACACTGTGGTTGATGGTTGAATAGATCTACTTTCCAGGTCTGCCCAGAGTTGAGGAGCTATGCATTTTCTATCTGAAAATCCTCTGTATGTGTCCCTACCAGCATGAATGCTAGCCTTTTAAGCTAACATTCCACTTTCCACCTTCTACATTCAGTATGGCAAATGGAGTGAATCCCTTCATGCTATGCTGTTGCCCCTTTAGGAGAAGCAGTCGGCTTGTGAGCGGTATAAAGAGGTGCAAGATGAGCTGAGTGGTGTGAAGTCCAGAAGTGAGCGGGAGATCCACAGCCTGAGGGAGCATTTGAGACTGGCCATGACTGCCCTGCAGGAGGGCCAGAAACTAGGAAACAGCCTGGAGCACTGAGACACTTCCCCTGGAGCTCCACTCAGAGACCTCAGAACGGTAGCGATAGACCATGCCAGCTATAGAAAACCATTATTGCAGAGCTTTGTAATAATTGATTGAGTGAATCTGACTGTTTAATAAGTTTTGTTTTTTTTACCAGTAAAACGGCAGAGGAGTACCGGTCTTCGTACAAGAAGACACCTGCTAGGGGAAGCATGATAGTGCCTTATCTTTCAATCATTCAGCCAATGAGTGACATAGACTAGCTGATCAGTCATATTACACTGGGTTGCGCAAATGTCAATCTGCACTTTGTAACTTTTTCACTTTTTTAATTGTGGACGTGCAAGACTGAGTGAATGAAATTGTTGGTCTGAGAAACTGGAATATTTGTGGAAACATTCCTTTTGGCGTGTTGTGTGGCCAGAAACAGTACTGTATTACCTTGCTCTGCATACCTTCACGCATGTACACTTGCTGTTTACCCGTTGACAGTAGCCAACATGTAACCAGTAGGTTTTCCATGTTGGCTATATGACAAAAGCTAAATAAGACAGCATTATAAAATTCTCACCAAAACCAAGCAAGTTTCATCCCAGAGAATTGTCTTTGTACATTTCCATGTGAAAAGTTTCTTCTAGTGACTGTCATTGTTCAATTTTTACTTTGTAAACCTGTATATAGCTTTTTTGCTGTAATAATTTCTTAGAATGTGCAAGCTCTTTTTTACCATTGGGATTAATACAGGGAGCCACATTTCGTGTTGTTTTTTATTCCCGGGAAGCCAAATTGGAAATCAGTCATTCCTCTGGTGTGTAGATGGAAGTAAACTGAATGTGTGCATTTTGTGTTATACAGAGCCTTCTGTCCCTGGTTGATTGCTTGTAGACGGTTAATGAACTGTTGTCAACTTGCAGCATTTTGTTTTTTTTACCAAGGTAGATAAACGTCACGCTCCCCATCCTCTCCCAACTTCCACCAGTTTAGACATGTTTGTTTGTGCCACAAAGTCTGTTGCATCAATGAGCCAATGTTTTTATGTGTGTTGTGATGATTAAGTAGACACCTGTGTTTTAAAAATGTTTTTCATATTTAATGTAAGGCATGTACAATCTTTGTAAAGTAGCATCCTTTTACAATCAATAAAATACAGGTTAATACAGCAGTGTGGACCATATGCATTCATTTGTATTTCAACTTTAATATCATACAGGCTAGTCCTATTGTTCTGTTTATTAGGTCTAACAATTAATTCCTAACGTAATAATATATTCTTTGGTTATTTAACCAGGCAAGTAAGTGCTCGCAATCTTAACTGCTCGTAGCTCTGGAACTGAAGCAAGGCGATGCACATTTGATACCATTTGAAAGAACTGATTTTTTAGATGTGAAATGAGGTAGGAAAATAACACTTTCGAAATATGGATACCCATTTCTAGAATGTCGAAACCTAGCCTAATACTTATTTGTGACGAGTATGGGAAATTAACGATAACGGTCTTGCTCATAGACAGAACAACAGCTTTCATCTTGGCAGCCAGTCACATGTTCTAACCACTAGGCCAACTTGACGCCTGCACATGCAAGCACAGATGCCAGTATACTGTAGATCTAGGTGTTTCTGCAGCCCACTTACATTATTGCTGAACTGTGGCACAAGACTTTTCCTGTACATTCAAATAAACTAAACTTGAGGGCTGTTTCCTCTGATCCTGGAGTGCCAAAACACTTATCATAATAAGAAGTTGAATAGCCCAGCTTGCATACCCTTTGGTGAGTTGAGCTCTGATGGTTACTCCACAACATGGAGCACACCGAGAACGCCTCCACGTACACTAGGTGGCAGCATGATAAAATCCAGCGTAGAATTCTCATAAAAATAACCAGTGAAGGAAAAGGAACAGACATGGCGTCCAGTGCAGCGGCTCGGACAGCTACTGGTGCTGGAAAAGTTGTGAAACCCATTTTTAGCAGAGATTTTGATGAAGCCAAGCGCCGAGTTCGGGATCTATATCGTGCCTGGTACCGAGAGGTTCCAAACACAGGTAAAACACCCCTGCCGGTCATGTGTACCAGCTGGATCCCTTCGTCAAGGTCGTGTTAAGGTAGCTAGCTGGCAGGCACTCTGGCCAACAACAGTCGCTTGCTAACGTAGGCTGCATATTGATTCAGCAAATAACTTTGGATAAATATCCTGTGAATGCAACTAAACTTGCATGTATTTTCACCACTTTCCAGGCGATGTGTGGCAGGTTAAGGCCTGGTGACGTAATCAGTACTGTACACTATACTACAGAGTTGAGCTGTTTTGCATTTGCAGATTGCTGTAATGATTAGTAATGAGGTTGACTAGACATGTGATTTAATTGATGATTAATGCGTATTTTGTACTGTCTCACAGTGACTACCTTCCAGCTAGACATCACAGCTCGCCAGGGAAGAGAAAAAGTGAGGGAGATGTTCGACAAAAACAAGCACGTCACTGATCCTCGCGTGATTGACATGCTTGTCATTAAGGTCTGTTCCCTTCCTAAGCAGTAAATGTCCTGTCAAGCATTGTAGATAATTTAAGATGCGTTCAAAGAATTAAACTTACATGGTACATTTGCATAATTATGACTTAGCTATCAAGTCTATCAAGTTATGTAAAATTAATTGTACGTGTTTGTTTACAATGTAGGGTAAGATGGAGCTGCAAGAAACCATCAATGTATGGAAGCAGAAGACCCACATTATGCGTTATTTCCACGAGACCGAGGTACCGCGGTCTGCAGACTTCCTGTCCAGATTTTATGTTGGACATGACCCATGATCCACTCCCTGTATTCCCACTCGAGTTGTTAACAGAAATTGGCCCTTGTTGAACTGTAAATATATTAATGACAACCAAACTTTTTTCTAGTCATTGTTTTCATTCATTGTGAAAAAAGATTTTCTTCCCACATGAGGCTCACCACAATGCTTTGTCCGCACTGCTTATTTACACTGTTGCTTCGCCCTTAGGATCATCATTATAATTTAAAAATACCTGTAACTGCAGAGTGAATGTATTTTTTTACCAGAATTTTGTGTATTTTTCCCCCCAATGTGTAGGTTAACATTTGCAGTACCATTACAGTCTACACATTGACACAATGATATAATGGGTGACAATGTAGTTATAGTATACATAAATTGCAAATGCATACAATATCTAGATAACAAGTGTCAAACTGGTTCCACGGAGGGCCTAGTGTCTGCAGTTTCACTCTTATCTTGTACCAGACTGTTTAGGTCACTGATTGGTTAGGATCTCCCCTCACCTAAAAACTACCAGTTGGAACACTGGTCAGTGGAACCGGTTTGACAGCTGTACAGTAAAGTGTTGACATGGTGCATGAGAAGTCATTAGTATTTGTGAACCAGAAAACAATAACTCATACGAAGGATCAGTACCACCATTGTAATAGACCATGTGTTTACCCTGTAACCACTTCCATGCAATAAGCCATATTTGGTTAGCCCTCTGTGCATCAACATGATTGACAGTTCATAGACATTTATCTAGTCAGTAACAGTTATACCATTGGTGATAAAGGTGCACCAATGGTTCTTAACTTTAGCAGAATCCATCTAAATAGGAACACCTGACAAAGTCTGGGGGTAATCCTTCTTAACGCCTGTCTGAAAAGAAAAGCACTATTTTTTTATTCACCACAGGTCAAATGCAACTTCAACTAATCCAAGGGTTTACTCAAACATTGATGTACATGTTTATTTTCAAATTATTTATGCATGCAATATTATTTACAATATAAGCTTAAGAGAGGAAATCTACTACATAAGTAAAACCACTCCAGGTAGACACATCACATGGGACAGGAGACAAAGCAGGAGAGCTGCTAGAAAAAGCATTGTTGAGTTTCAGTCATTAAATCTCTTCAGCAGTCACATCTCCCATAGTCTGAGTGGGAACAACATGTTCTGTTGAGAGAGGGGAAAAAACAAAACAGTAATAGACCTAAACTTCACTTAAGAGATCTAGCAAAGAGGGATTGCTGTTAAATAGACTACATCCAGGTCACGTAATAATGTATGGCATACAGACCGTTTAGTCATCATCATCATCATCCTCAGGGACGAAGATGTCATGCTCTTCCAGCAGCGCAGCAAAGTTCTTGCTGATCAGAGTTCCGACATACAGGAAAGGGATCACTACCAAAGCAATCCGAAAAAGGCCAAAGGAGGTCTGGACATTGGTCAAGTGTTCCATCACAAAGACATGTCTAGGTTAGTCCATGTTTTCACAGAAAGTTCCGCATTGCTGTTTCATTTTACATACAATGTGGTACAACGCAAATGCGTGCAACTAATAATGTACGTCAACTTGTTCATGGTTATCATCTGTTTAAACATTGGTAGTAAAATAACAGGTATGATCAAATTGAATAGTGAAACTAGGAATAATTAACACGCGCCAAAAGCAATGTTCGGGCTATGTCTGATTTCTTCCTTTTAAAAATCTAAAATCTGTCAAATTGGGAAAACAATCACGTGCCAACTATGGATAGGAGCGTCTTTTTCACTTAAATACTCTTGCCAGTCCATCTTGATAAACCAATAACACACTCTTGCCAGTCCATTTTGATTAACCAATATACTAACGTACATTGCCACAAACTGCTTCATCGACAGAAATTGTTAAACTCAAATTACGTCTCAACATCTAATTATAAACCTAACGATTATTACATTATTCACCAAATGACAAACTTGCCGTACGAGATGATCCCTATAGAATTCAATCGAAACCTGTTTGAGGACTCACCTTCTTGGGTTTTGGCAAAATACCACCGGATGGTGAGTACACAACTGTTCGGTACTGTGTTAGTGCGGCTCCCAAACCATTAGCATACATTTTGGAAGAACATTTTGGTACACGAATGTGTTTTAACCCCATCAGCGTAGCCAGACGAAACAAGGGCGGCGCCATGTTCCGCAAAGCTTCGGGCGTTCGCAACAATGCGGTAGGTGAAATGGTTGGGTGCGTTTAAAGCGGTACGCGGATAGCAGGTGAATGAAGTTAACTAGTAAGGTTGGGGGAGGTACAGCGAGTGTTATCTTGAACATAACCGTATTTCAGCAACACTATATTATAATTATTATTATTATATAACACGAACGCGTATTTTTTTCTCAAAATCATAGCGCTCATTCCAATGAATTAAATAATCGTTGTAAATTCATTTTAAAGATAGTGAATTATAATAAAAGCTAATTTCATTGTGTGTTAGAAACTATGAAAATATGTTGATATGAAAAAAAATGTTTTTATTAACAATTGTAAAATATATGCTGTACACTAAATTGTATTAAATATATTGTCTAATAAAAACTAAACTATCGCCTGTGCCTAAACATGTGCTATGTATAAATGTTCACTGGGATGTATTTAATCCAAATATAGTCTCAAATCCCCAGGCAGGTAATGCAGTATAGCCAGCCACAAAAAAGGAACCCACATCACTCTCCCATTCATTTCATTGTAGGCCATAATTGCACATGCAGATTTTGCTTTATAAAAACTAAATCACCTGTACCGAAACATGTGCTATGGATAAATGTTCACTGGGATGTATTTCAACAAAAAATGTATTCTCAACCTGACATTATCTGTTAAAATAAATACAGACTTTCTGTAAAACGACGGAAACTCCATCTGTAATAAACCTGCCTGTACTTTTACCCTTTTTTACAGAGGATTTTTAGGGTGTACTTGGTACTCCAGGTATCAAACTTAATACAAAATACATTTGTCATGCCCACCCAGTGTGGGCTGGCATAGCATGAACTGAGTAATGGAGAGATTATTTATACCAATGCATTGCATTGTAGTGTTTAGTTGTTATTGTTTAATATATATATATATATATATATATATATGTGTGTGTCCCTTTAAGTTCATGTGACACCTCACTCTGGTTTGAAAATTTCTAGGATAGGGTTTAAGTTAGGTGAGTCTAGTATCTTGTAGATCTGATTGTTAATGACACTCAGACGTGTTTGATTAGTTAGTTCTATATAGTGGTGGCCAAACTAGAGAGAGGTGTCAGCCATTAAATTATTGTTACGTGAAGAGTCACATGTGGCACACTTTGGAGTAGTATTGTTGCTCTGGTTTACCTGACCTCAAGTAATCGTGAGTCCTTGTGTAATGTATGTACATTCTTTTCAGACAACTGTTTATCTATTAGTGCATGTCTTCCCACGTTATGGTCGTAAATAGGTAACTTAGATGTATAGTGAATCAGGTGTGCGGTTACTAGTAGTGAATATACGCCGCGTTAGAGCTTGTGTATATTTTAGATTAAGTAAGATGTTGTGCAATCCTGTACTGGTCTGTTAGTGTGCTGAAATCATGAGGATCGTGTTTTAATGGGACAGTTAAGTAAATAAAGAACAACAGTACTATTTTCCCTGCCTTCGTCTCCCTCCCTATACACCTACAAACATGACAACATTATTGCTTTGACTGATACATGCAATTCTGTAGAATTCTTATTTGGTGGCGCTTGTAACCATTTCAGTGCAAGGGTCACATTTTTTAGTTGTGAAAGATGTGAGGGCTGAGAATATTGTTCAGATTAATGATAGAATATGCAGTGCCAATATATATATTCATCAGGAAATGATAAAACTTCCAATCAGGGTCTGATCACCCTTTCCCAATGGATATTTCTGCAGAGTACACTTACAAAAAACTGCCTCCACTTAATACAATTAAGTCAACTTTTTGCATAATATTTTTCTGTTAATCCAAAAAGCCAAATCTTTGTATAGGCTACTGGAGATCCGATTTTAAGTAGCTTCAATAAAGATTTGGTTTGCTGGAACTACTTAAAAATCTATGCAAAAAGTTTATGTAAATTTATTAAGTAGAGACAGTTTGTTTTCTGTGTATTTGTGCTTCAAAATCAACTGGCTCCTAAAGGACAGGACATGCCCTGCCTGACACATTCAGATGGCAGGTTTCAGTTACAGTGTAATATAGTGTTGCTGCGAGCAGGTTAGATTCACAGAGTATGTTGCCATGGTAACTGACTCAGAGTAATGCTGAACTGGCATTTTGAAACTGTAAAAACAGAGTAGTGAAAACTCAAACAACTCTGAGTTGTTTTGTCTATCTCCATGTCTCGGTAGTGTGGGCCAATTACCATTACTGTAACTTGTTATTTATAATTAAAACTTTTTTACACTGCCTATTTCCTGCATTCTCAAGCACTTTTTTTGCATGTAAAATGCATGTAAAATACTTCTGAAAGGTATCGCAACCTCTGTTATGGTGTCACAAGTACAGTTGGAGTTAAAATTATTCAACCCTAATCAATCATGAAGGGGTTCAATAATTTTGAGACTGGACACTATCAGTTGCATTTTCAGTTGTTTTTGGGGAAACCACTTGATTCATTCATTGTGTTGATTTATTTCAATTGCTTTTGTTTGATTTGTTCTATTGCAAACATCTGAAAATCTGTAAATGTTGACAATAAACCTGATTTGCAATAGGAGTTTAATAATTTTTATTGCAAATATATACTGTTGGCATGATCATTTAAGTAAAATTATCTAGATTTATTGATATCAATTATTAAAATATACAAGTAAAATGCTATTACCTTTATGGGTGACATTATATATCTCTATGACAGTGGTCCTCAAACTCTTCCATGGAGGGCCTAGTGTACGCTGGTTTTTGGTCTCTCCCTTCAATTAGAGCCACATTAGGACCTAGACTGCCAGGTGAGGGGAGATCCTAACCAATTAGTGAGCTACTCCATCAGGCTTGTACAAGGTAAAAGCAAAAACCTGCATACACTAGGCCCTCCATGGAAGGGTTTGAGGACCACTGCTCTATGACATATAATGACACCTCCATTTTAAACTAAAATGTAGACTCACTGGCCACTTCATTAGGTACACCTGATCAACTACTCGTTAACACAAATACCTAATCAGCCAATTAGTGGCAGCAAGTCAATATATTTAGGCATGAATACATGGTCAAGATGACCTGATGAAGTTAAAACCAAGTATCAGAATGGGGGAGAAAATAGATTTAAAGATTTAAGTGACTTTGAACATGGAATGGTTGTTGGTGCCAGACGGACTGATATGAGTTTCAGAAAGTGATGAACTACTGGGATTTTCCTGCACAACCATCTCTATGGTTTAAAGAGAATAGATTAAAAAAGAGAATATATCAGTGAGGAGCCAGCAGTTCTCTGGTCGAAAATGCCTTATTGATGGCAGAGGTCCTAGGAGAATGGACAAACTGGTTTGGTTTGAGCTAATAGAAAGGTAACTGTAAATAAAATAACCCCTCGTTACCACAAATGCATACAGAATACCATCTCTGACCGCACAAAACAAACATTGATGCAGATGGCCTACAGTAACACAAGACCACGCCACTCCTGTCAGCAAAGAACAAGAAACTGAGGCTACAATTTGCATGGGCCCACAGAAATTGGACAATAGAAGATTGGAAAAACGTTGTCTGGTCTATGAGTCTCGATTACTGCTGTGACATTCATAAGGTAGGCTCACAATTTGGTGTAAACAACATGAAAGCATGGATCCATCCTGCCTTGTGTACAGGATTCAGGCTGGTGGTGGTGGTGTAATGGTGTGGGGGATATTGGCACACTTTGGGCCCCATAGTACCAATTGAGCATTGTGTAAATGCCACAGTCTACCTAAATATTGTTGCGGAAGTAGAATTAATGTAATTCTGATTACTAGCAAGGTGTACATAATGAAGTGGCCAGTGTATAGTACCTCATCATAATGAAGAACTGACATAAACGTGATCCATAAAATGTCCTTCCTATGCTTTGATGAAATACAGTGGGGAGTCAAGTATTTGATACACTGCAGATTTTGCAGGTTTTCCTACTTACAAAGCATGAAGAGGTCTGGGATTTTTATCATAGGTACACAACGGTGAGAGACAGAATCCAAAACAAAAATCCAGAAAATCACTTTGTATGATTTTTAAATAATGAATTAGCATTTTATTGCATGACATGAGTATTTAATACATCAGAAAAGCAGATCTCAATATTTGGTACAGAAACCTTTGTTTGCAATTACAGAGGTCATATATTTCCTATACTGTAGTTCTTGACCAGGTTTGCACACACTGCAGCGGGGATTTTGTCCCACTCCATACAGACCTTTAGGTTCATTTGTCACTGGGCAATACAGACTTTCAGCTCCCTCCAAAGATTTTCTATTGGGTTCAGGTCTAGAGACTGGCTAGCCACTCCACAACCTTGAGATGCTTCTTACAGAGCCACTCCTTAGTTGCCCTGACTGTGTGTTTTGGGTCATTGTCATGCTGGAAGACCCAGCCACGACCCATCTTTAATGCTCTTACTGAGGGAAGGAGGTTGTTGGCCAAGATCTCGCGATACATGGCCCCATCCATCCTCCCCTCAATATGGTTCAGTCTTCCTGTCCCCAAAAGAATGATGTTTCCACCTCCATGCCTTACAGTTGGGATGGTGTTCTTGGGGTTGTACTCATCCTTCTTCTTCCTCCAAACACCAAACACGGTATGTGGAGTGTAGAGCTTAAAGCTCTACTTTTGTCTCATCAGACCACATGACCTTCTCCCATTCCTCCTCTCGATCATGGCAAACTCCAGACGGGCCTGGACATGCGCTGGCTTGTGTGCGCTGCATGATTAAAATGATGGCGTAGTGTTTTACTAATGGTTTTCTTTGTGGTCCCAGCTCTCTTCAGGTCATTGACCAGGTCCTGCCGTGTAGTTCTGGGCTGATCCCTCACCTTCCTCATGATCACGAGGTGAGATCTTGCATGGAGCCCCAGACTGAGGGAGATTGACCGTCATCTTGAACTTCTTCCATTTTCTAATAATTGCACCAACAGTTGTTGCCTTCTCACCAAGCTGCTTGCCTATTGTCCTGTAGCCCATCCCAGCCTTGTGGAGGTCTACAATTTTATCCCTGATTTCCTTACACAGGTCTCTGGTCTTGGTCATTGTGGAGAGGTTGGAGTCTGTTTGAGTGTGTGGACAGGTGTCTTTTATACAGGTAACAAGTTTAAACAGGTGCAGTTAATACAAGTGATGAGTGGAGAAGAGGAGGGCTTCTTAAAGAAAAACTAACAGGTCTGTGAGAGCTGGAATTCTTAATGGGTTGTAGGTGATCAATTACAAATGCAATAAAATGCTAATTAATTATTTAAAAATCATACAATGTGATATTCTGGATTTTTTTTAGATTCCGTCTCTCACAGTTGAAGTGTACCTATGATGAAAATGATAGACCTCAAGTAGGAAAACCTGCAAAATTGGCAGTGTATCAAATACTTGTTCTCCCCAATGTATGTGAATAATTTCTATTAAAGCCAATTCTCACTTTCAGCTTACTCACAAGCTCAGTAATATGTGTATTAAATGCAAGATTATCTTCAAACCAAATTCCATCGGAAGGAGCGTGTTCTAAAACAGAGCCATTGAGAGTACGGTAGTAATTTTAAGATTGTCCAATTGTAGATTTTATCTAGAAAACAGCACATACTAGGTTTTACTTGCATTGAACACAAGCCTTAGGTCTCCAACTGAAATTTGGAGCAAATCAAAATCAGTCTGCAGGATTATAAATGCCTGAGTAAGAGATGGGGTTACCGCATAAAGTAGTGTCATCAGCAAACAAATTAACTTGACATTTTTTAACATCTTTACAGATAAAATGTATGTAAAATTGTAAAAAATTAAGGACCCAAAATTGAATTATGAATCAAACACCATCAGCAACAATAGCCTGTGACCCACTCCTGAGATAACTCTGAAACCCAAGTGTCTACAGCTAACCCCAATGAGATCAGCTATATAAGCAGCAGCGAATAATCACATGTATCAAAGGCCTTCGACAGGTCAACAAATAAGGCAACACAGTTCTATCAACAGCTTTGATAATATCTTTCACAACCAAACTAGTGGCTGTGATAATACAGTGTCATGCTTTGCATAATATCTTCATCTGTTCCGCATCTAACGATGTAGGTTGACTATATAGTGGTCTGTGATATGTAGATGGACCTTTCCACATTGAATGAATGTCTTTCAAATTGCTTGGAAGATTATAAAAATATTTGCACAGTGACGAGCATGCTCTGGAATATTCTTCAAATGCTCGGGAGATTTGACCAAGACAGTGGACTGAGAACAATCATTTAAAGCAAAAAACTGTTGATAAATTGTGGTTAAATTATTCGCTGTTAGAACACCTGGGATAAAATTGACATATCACTTTGGGTCATGTTGCACAGAATGTTACTCACCCAGGTAACATTTATCACAACAAATCAATGCATAATTTCTCACATTTGAATTTCAAAGAGGAAATTACCTCCTTCAACTAGTCTTTTTTCTGTGCAAACAGAGTTGTAGTTTGCCATAATCCCTGCCTTTCCCCAAAACCATTTTGCCCAGCAACATTGCCATATTTCTGTTGTTTATATTTTATACTACATTATAATCAATAATGGTTTACAATACAGGGATGGCATCTCAATTTCAAATATTCCTTCCATACTGCTGTCGCCTCCAGTGAAAAGTAAATTAGCAAAATGTAGGTAATTTGCAATTTCCAATTCAGAAATGATTGTATTCCTTCCCACGTTCAAATACAAAGAATATACTCAAATTTGTTAAATAACTATTGCAAAATAAAATGTACTTTAGGACTTTTTAGTGAGTGTGTCATAATTATCTTATTTTGCATGACTGCATCTACCAGGAAACCTAAACCGGGCCATGGTTGGATTTTCCAACAAGACAATTCTCTAAAGCACACCTAAAAATATACACAAAAATAGATCTCTGATCACAGAATCAAGGCTTTGCCATGGCCATACATATCCCATGACCTAAACACTATAGAAGACCTGTGATATGAGCTGAAGAGTCCACAAGACCTGGAGAGATTATTTAATGGAGAAATGGTCTCACATCACTTGCCATGTGTACTGCAACCTCATTACACATCTATTCAACGTCTTTATAACCAAAAAGACATCTTTACCACTTCTATTCAACGTCTTTATAACCAAAAATACATCTTTACCACTTCTTGTCAACGTCTTTATAACCAAAAAGACATCTTTACCACTTCTTGTCAACGTCTTGTGACCAGTGGGAAGTGTTAAATTTACTTTTGTTATGTGAGAAATGTACTTAGCCTAGTACAGCCAACCCATCCAAAAAAACTTGTACCTATCAGTTAATTTCAAACACCTGGTGTCCTAGGTCTGAATCAGTCATTTAAAAAAAGTATAATAGTAACTGGTCTACCAGACATGGAGCATAACAAAAACTTGAACACCACACAAGGGTTAGGTGTAAAATGGATTGAGCTGTAAACTAGACTAGGGCTCTGAAATTGATTAAGAAAATAACCCAAAACACACAGCCAGGTTACAGTGGAATGATTGAAAAACAAGATACTGGATGCCACAGTCAATCCTCAATTAAAATTAGACATTGAGGCAATACTTGATAAAGCTGTTTAATCTACACTGCTGATCCAGCTTGTTTTTGAGCCAAGAATGGGCGAAAAGCTGCAGGAACAAGATGAGAAGATTTGAATGACATGTCCGAAAAAACCTCCAGCTGTAAGTACCGCCAATGGCGATTCTTCCAAGTACAGTCTCAATAGGTTGAATATTTATCCAACCAATAGAATTTCGAATTTTATTTTGAGGTAAAACAATATTCTGCATATTCAAATCCGGTGTTAATAATTCTAGCTTCTAACAAAAATGTGATTTAGTCTCTGGGGGTTAATACTTAAGCAATACACAGCATGTTACACAAAAAAATTGTTTATGATAAGGGTGTGGCATGAAACAATAAATAAGGGCATGTCTTCCTTATTGTCCTCCTTAAGTAAGAGTCTTTCACAGACAGCAGTCAACTTTTACCAAGGGTTTATTAATTGTGTTCTTCAAGTGGACATGTAGAAACAAGTGACACTTGACACTTTCCACCTGTAACAGAACATGCTTAAAGAGCCAAGGACAAATGTTATGAATGTACCCTCGTTAGTACCCCTTATTAGATGAGAATATTCTACATTCATTATTAATGCACCAACAGAATGTTTTAATGATACGTTTTTGTGAACAGAGCTGCACCATAATTACGTATATACCTGTAAACAAAACACTAAATTTGTGGGTAGTAAAAAGCATTCTTTGTTCCTGTAGTTTGTAAACAGCAATTCCACAGAAAAAGATTTCCCCTTTAACATGTGCCAAACAAAACAGCAATTTTGCTAAGTAAAAAAACAACATACAAATCGTTAGTGGTCTTTGTGCTTAGAAGTGTATGGTTTAACTTTGCAATAATAATTTTTTATTAAAGTTCAACTATGGAAATTTAAGTATTATTATTTTACTACAGAATTCACCTAAAATGATTTCCAGTAGGTTGGCAATATTCACAAGTAGCAATATGTACATATTTCCCCTACCCAGCCCTCCAAGATCACATATCAGTTATTATATATACACACCAATCAGACATAACCATATGACCATCTGCCTTATATTGTGTAGGTCCCCCAATTGTGCAGGTCCCCAGATAGGCAACGCACACACACCACGTGCTGTAAAAGAAAATGTGATTTATCGGACCAGGCCACTTTCTTCCATTTCTTTGTGGTCCAGTTCTGATGCTCACGTGCCCATTGTAGGTGCTTTCAGGGGTGGACAGGGTCAGCGTGGTCACCCTGACTGGTCTGCATCAACAAACTGTGATGCACTGTGTGTTCTGACACCTTACTATCAGAACTATCAAAAAGCATTCACTTTTTCAGCATTCTGAGCTACAGTAGCTCGTCTCTTGTATCGGACCACACAGGCCAGCCTTTGCTCCCCACATGCATCAATGAACCTTGGCCATTCAATAACCCTGTCGCAGGTTCACCGCTTTTCCTTCCGTGGATTGCGTTTGATAGGTACTGACCACTGCAGACCGGGAACACCATCAAAGTCGCTCAAAACCTTACGCTTGCCCGTTTAACCTGCTTCGAACACATCAACTTTGAGGACAAAATGTTCACATGATGTCTAACATATCCCATCCACTGACAGGTGCCATGATAATAAGATTATCAGTGTTATTCACTTCACCTGTCAGTGGTCATAATGTTATGGCTGATCGGTGTGTATGTATAATAACGGAACGGTTATTGATTATAGAATCAGACATCCTACAGTAGCATATCAATAAATACTGTGCAGAAAACTATATACAGTCTCCCTTTACATAACTGAGTAATTCTGCTTGAACACAGACATCAGATGTTTCATTTAAAAGGTGTGAGGGAAGGAAAGTATTTTGTGGAATGAAATGATAAATGATATCTCACACTAGACTGAACATATAGTAAAGTGAGGTGGCAATTGCACCAATGTACACCTTACAGATCACAGTCATTGCACAATTTCCTGGATATGTAGACTTATTTACAAATTTTGATTTCAGTACACCCCATACACAGTAAATTTAAATCATGTTACAATAAATATTTAATTAAAATGACTAGTCATAAATATAGTCGAAAATAAATTCATTTAAATATGTACAAAAATAAAAATCATATAAAGCAAAACTATTAAATTTTTCAGCAATTGAGAGGAGTAATAATGGAAATGAAAACTGTATGTTAAGTCAAAAAGTGAAATCTAAAGAGCTTGAGTGTCCTTCAATAGGTTTTCAAAAGTTTAGGTTCCCTCAAGCGGTTCCCTTTAGTACCTCAGGCAGTTCCCTTTAGTACCTCTATTGATGTAAACCCAGCAAGTGGTATCCCCTCTCTAAACCAAACGGATTTGCTTTCATCAGCTAAAACAATGCAGACTCCACAATGTCATAAAAAGTGTTTACCTAATACTGTTTAAAGTTAAGACGCCTGAAGAACTTATTTATCTCAAATGCGCCTGGTCGGACTGGTCCCCTGGTTGGACTGCTCTCTCCAAGCCTCACAATCTGTCCTGCAGCGATGGCTGCCCTGAGGCCCATGCTTTTCACCACCCTTGACCCAGGTCCCAGGCCAGATGTAGGCCGAGAGGACACCGTAATGTAGGAGGCCTCCTTCTGAGGCTCCTGGTAGCTGACTAGGGCAGAGAACAGGGAGAACACGGTGAGCCACTGTGCAGTGAAAAGCAGTCTTAATAATAGGCAAAATTGTATGCAGGTGAACACAGTTCATTACCTGCAGAAGTAAGAACAGTGTCTGTAGTTCTGAAGAGCTCCAGGAGGATTGTGGGATATGAAGGATGCAACATGAAGAGCTTTCGTATGACTGGCATGGCTGGAGCTGCCCCTGGGGCGACCTGTTCACGCAGCAAGATTTTAACTATTTATACTATTGATCAGCATAGTATGTTGTGAAAGAGCATCAAATACTGAAAAACATAAAGCATCCTCTCTAAGGGAAGATATGAGGCTCCTAACAAAGTACTCACAGTTGTCTTTGTAAGGTTTTTCTGTGGTCTGACAGGGTCACCAGCCCAGAAAAGGAAAACTGATTGGCCAGATGTTGTCATGATTGAGGAACCTTCCAGGTCAAGACGTGGACAAATAAATTCCGTCTCCCACAGACTCTGCCCACTGGCTCCATCAACTACCTGAATCTGATGTCAAAGACAAGAATGGTAAATAACAGTATTAGCTATAGATTGAAGAATGGATGGATGACAAGTATTAGCTATAGATGGAAGTATTTGAATAGGGAGATTATACCTTTCTCATGCTAGGTGCCCCAGACTTCTGAATGAGGAGATCTGGGACATTGTCATCGTTGAATTGACCTGGTGCTGGACGACTAAGAAAATCATAAATGTTTCAAGTTATTTTCGCACCATATTTTTCAAGGATATCAATTTCATGTGTTGCACCTATTATAAGAATCAAACTTCCATTGATGTTTGTGGACCTATAGTTTTTCCTACCCATGTATGGCTGGGAAACTGAGAGTCCATTTGGTGTATATGTCCTTCTCTCTCAGCACAGAGAGCTTGCTGGAGCCACACACCAGCACCCAGTCACTTCGGCTGGAGTTGATGTTGGAGACAGAATCAAGGCTGTTGTGGTTGTTACACAAGCCGGCCACTAGGGGGAGCAAAAACTCCACCTGCTCAGTTGCACTGTACAGATAAAAGATGAAGTATACTTAGTGGTTGTTGGAACGTTAGATATTTGCAATTGTGTACCCAATAACATTTTTCAGCCTTACGTAGAGATGTGTATGAGGGAAGAATTGTTTTTCCTAAACTTCTCCCAGCCAGGGTCCTTCCGTCTCAAGCTGGGGGATACAGGTAATTTTCCAGTAGCCTGAGTGTAGATATCTCTTAGGGATATAGCCTGTACATTGCCTTGGATTTGTATAGAAGACACATCATTAGAAAAATGTACCCGCTAACACTCTGCTTTATATAACCTGAACTATTTCCCTAGACTAAACAGACTGTAGTGTGATATACACTGTTCTACTTACCTAAACCAAACAGAATATAGTATGCGCCCAGCTGTGTCTCGTGAAGCATAGGACCAATTAGCTTGCCCGTGAGGTTAAATGTTGTGAGGTTAAAGGTCACAGGATGTCCCAGCTGAGCTCCAGTCAGCCCAGAGAGCATCAGCAGTGAGAGGTCAGACACCTGAGTATAGATCAAAGGTTAGAAAACAACTATCATTAAATGTGATTTGAACATGAGGGTGTAATTGATAATCAACAATAGTGTAATACCATAGAAATGGAATGGATAGAAAGGACATTCCAATTCAAATCAATGTTTTAGCATGGTCAGAGCAGCAGCCATTTTTACGTGTACCATTCCATTGCAAAGATCTAGCGGCCTACTTCCGCATCAAACCGATTCGCGTGTTGTCACCGTGGCAACTAACAATAATTGCCATCTTGTTGTGTACTAATCGAATGACCACGACAAGCAGTTTAATGGCCTTTCTATTCATTCTATGTCTATGTGTAATACTTATTACTCTTATTACTACAATGATGAATAGCTATTGAAGTGTATTTCAGAGGCTGTCATGCCTGGTCAGCAGGTAAAGTAGCAATCAGCAGGTCAGGTACATTGTCTCCTTGGAGATCTGGAAGCGATATGGCCTGGGACTCGATCTTCCCTGGACTTACCGTCCAGAGTTTCCTTCCTGAGGGTGAAAAAAACAGGTCATTTTGTTATTTGCTACTGCACATTTGGTATGACTCTACACATTGTGTGGCTGTTCTTTTCTTTACTAGTATACCTCCAGTAGCCAGCACCTCGCCTACACCAGGTGTGTGTTTTCTTAACTTTTTTAGTTTATGATTCTACACATCACCTGCCAAAATTCTAATGTTCATAGTTGTTTCAAGGGACCCACTCCAAATCCGGATGTTCTGTTGTTATCTGACCTGTAGAGCCGTTGACAGCGGTGAGGTTAGCCAACCCGCTGAGGAGACACACTGGGCCGCTGGCCCAATCCCTCCGGCCAGACAAGGGAATGCCACTGTTGGGGAAAGCTCTGAGAGCAGCTCCCCCTGCTGGCAGGGGTGATGGGTGTGCTTCGTACTGCAGCCCACACTGGATGGCCTTCACCGGCTCTCTGAGAATCTTCCTCCACAGCACCTCTCCGCTGACGGCAGACAGGGCCACCACACTGTGCTCTGGGACAGGCAGACGGAGAAAGGGTGGGGTTGAAGTAGGTACGGATGCCAGCCATTTACTGTGGCTAGAAGCTAATTAGAGAATCATAATCCAACCACTGATAACGTTCTATTAGTTACATTGTACAGCAGGTAAGAACGAGGGCTTGAAGTGCCTAACAATGGTGAACATATCCTGGTCTTCCTCACCATGAACATATGCTTTGCTTTTACCTTTGCTGTTCCCCACAGAACTGGACAGGTAACTGTTGTTGTCCTTTTGAGTGACTCCTATTAGGACATCCTCAACTGAGTCATTGTTGACATCCCATAGTGCAAGAGGAGGTGGGGTTACACCTGGAGAAAAGACCGACACACTGTTACTCTCATTTACCCAAGCTTAACTGAAATGAACATGCTATTATAATAATAATGGTCATGTGTAATCATAGATTATCCACTCAAACATAAACAGTGGACAAAGTTGTTTTCTCAGTTAACTTTTTTGTAATGTTGACTATGTCCTTACCCTAATCTAAAGAAATTCAGTTTAATCAGTCTGACTGGTCTGACCAAATCTGTAATTTTGTTTTTGTTCAAGAGTCTAAATGTCCAAGCAACAACATGCAGGTGACACTAGTCTATTTTTCTCCATACAAGCATTTTGTTTTTTAAATACAAAAACATGTGTCCTTTTACAGAACAGGAAATTAACAGCACTACCGGAGAATCACAGTTAGGTTTGGAAATATTTGGACACTGACACAAAATTGTTTTTGCAAATCTATTTACTGTTTTGAAAAATTACACATAATTCTGAATTTCACATTTGCCAAAAGTGGCAAAGCTATGAAATTTAGATACAAAAGCAAGAAAATGAACAGACATTCTGGAACTATATTTAATAATTTCCTATTTGCTTTTGAAAATTGCTTATAAAATACAGTGAATGTGTGAAAAAGATGTACGTCACTCACCTCCCACAGGATCACCAAACTCTTTCTCCCACTGTGGTTGTTGGTCTAGCTCCCTCTGCTGGCAAGGTACCAAAAAGGCACACAACAGCACCAGCAGCATGACACATCCGAGAGGCACTAGGAAGAAAGCTGTCCTGATGGCTCCCCTCACTTTAGTCTTCTTTCCGTCTAGGTCGGCACTGACACCCAGCCCTGACCCCCCAGATACCCCAGGGCCCTCTCCGTCCTCCACTCCCCCGTCCCTGTTGGCCTCCCTTTGGTTCCAGTACTGCAGGCCCTTCTCCGCTCTCTCTTGCCTTATTTTTCCCGGGAGTCTCTCTCTCCACTTGTCATCGTCATCGTCCTCCTCTGCCCCATCTTCATCCTCGACGAGCCTCCCTGTCCTGCCCCCCCTGGTCTCTGAGGTGCTTGCTCCCATGCAGTTGCTCCTCCCCAGGCCATTGTGGGGGTAGTTAAGAACCAGGTCATCCTCCTCACTCTCGTCCTCACTGTCCGCTTGAGTAAGAGGGTCATACTCTCCCAACTCAGAGCATTTCTTCCCTGCAAGACACACAGGTTAACAATCTTTTTTGTCTGTTTTTTTTCTTCATATTATCCCACAAGTATCTGCAAAAATATATGCAATTTGTCTTTATGTACAATTTGTATGGAATGCTGGAGATAATTTAAGTGGTGTGCCACTACTGAAAAATAAGGGGAACACCGACAAAATTCAACAATTTGTCTATGTTGCTAAATCGTTTGGAGTAATTACTTGACATTCTGGCTGTCAACTCTCTCATTCAGAAAACACAGGGCAGAGCTAGCGTGCAGTGTGCAGTGTCAGCTGGAGACAAATGGTCTGTGCAGATGAATGCGTTTGAATACAACTTTGTGAAATAACGATCATTTGTATGAAAAACAAACGTTCTTTCACAAAGAAAGAAATCCCCGAAATCGTGAATCCCAACTGCTTTTGGTACATATATTTTGGTACATAATATTATAGACAAAATATAGAATTTCATTGGTGTTCCCCTTTATTGGAAAAAGGTGGGCACATATCCACAGCAATAAAAACACCTATTGCTCTTGTAATTTCTTTGGCCTGTTTAGATTCTGCTGATAAGGCTGCTTGAATACAGTGAGACAATTGTTTATGTTTCCACAACTGCCTCTGCAACTGAACGACTATATGGACAAAGTAACATTGTGAAGCCTGCAAGTGAACCTAACATTTAGAAAAGCCTTTTCTCATATGCACGGGGCACGTTTCTATACAAAATTGGAATACTTGGTCATGCTGTATGTTCTTATAAATGCTCTCTGTCTTTCAGTCATTTTTTAACAAGGTGTTCAGGGGCATGTTGGGTCGCGGTGTGATCGTGTACATTGCTGACATCTTGCTGTGTACACTGTGTGCACAATTAATAGGCAACTTGTATTCTTTAGGATTATTTTATTATTGAACAATTACAGTGCTTTCAGTCAATCCAAAATGTAAATATACCTCAAACCTTTATGAGAAAGTTAAAGTGAGGTCTTTGCTTTCTTCTGAGAATATATGTGTGCACAATTATTAGGCAACTATTAGTGTGCAGAATAATTATGCAACTAAATGAAGAATGAAAAGTTTCCCATCTCATTTGTGGATTTTCATCTGTTAAAGTGAGAATAATAAACAAACAACTCAAAATTTGCAAATAAACATTTGACACTTCAAAACAAATATGTGATCAATATAGCCACCCTTCTTTTCAATATCAGTCATAAGCCTTCCATTCATGGAGTCTGTCAGTTTCTTCATCTGTTGTTGATCAACTTTTTGTGCAGCAGCAACCACAGCCTCCCAGACACTGTTCAGAGAGGTGTACTGTTTTCCTTCACTGTAAATCAACCATTTAAGAAGGGACCATAAGTTCCAAGGAGGGTTTAGGTCAAGTAAGGAGGGGCTGTCATTATCCGTTCATATTTAAGGCCTTTACTGGCTAGCCAGGCAGTGGAGTACCTTAATGCATGTGATGGAGCATTGTCCTGCATAAAAATCATGGTCTTCTTGAAAGATGCAGACTTTTTCCTGTATTACTGCTTGAAGAAAGTCTTCTAAAAACTGGCAGTAGGTTTGAGAGTTGAGTTTGAGTCCATCTTCAACCCGAAAAGGTCCAACTTGCTCATCTTTAATAATACCAGTTCATAGCTCATAGGACTTTTAGTTATTGAAAAGTGTTCTCCAGGCAGATCTGCCTTGGAGGCAGAAGTCCTTTGATTGGTTGATTCAAAACTGAGGGCGGACGTCCTATGAGCGGTCCATATTAGTACCCCACCTTCAACTTGCTGCTGTCTGAGTCGAAGTAAAGCTCTGTGCTCATTACTGATCCAGCCACAGGTTCATCCATCTGGTCCGTCAAAAGTCACTCTCATCTCATCAGTCAATAAAACATTTGAAAAATCTGTCTTCAAAAACGTCTGCTGTATTAACAAATAAAAACAATACATACAAAAAATATTGATTGACCTTGTTATACGTTTCAGCTAAAACTGAACTACAAGCAATATGAAATACTCCTCATTTGTTGGATGTTTCTTTGTTTCAGAACAAAACCAGCTGTTATTGCGATATGTCGATTTGGGATATTCTTCTCGATATTATTTTCAAAAACTCGATAACGATAAATACTGAATTATCGCCCAGCACTGCCCAATATCTTAGCAATTTAATGAGTGCTGCATCCCTACAGCATGTCAACCTAGTTCGCAAAGTACTGGAAAGGACCATGATCTCTCTGTCCCGACTAGGGATGCTCATATTGACCGTTTAACTGTTAAACAAAAGTAAAACATTTGACCGATTAATACTATCAGTTAAACGGTTAAGAAGTTATTTTTATTTTTTACATATATATATAGCCTATATTAGTTAAATCACGTGGCGCGTTGACACGCGCAACCAGAGCCTGGCGCTTCGTTTTGAAAGGTGGGGAGATATAGATAATGAGGAGCGAAAAATACCAGCTGCCAGTTTTGCTTCTGCAACGCGTTCTTCATTTAAAATGACAAGCCTTGGACATTTATGATGACGCATTTTATTTTCAGAGAGGACCGTAATGGTCATTTCAATGAAAATGGGAGCGCTCGGCAGATATTGTATAGTTAATAACATAACGCATAGCAATCGTTAACAACATTTTGTTTTGTGTTAATGAAATATAGCCCTTATTTGCAGTAGGCCTCTTGTAAGCAACAACCTTGTTCCAGATTGTCACCGACTGTTTTCATTCTATAATTTGACAACTCGGTAAACACTGCATCAAGGCTACTTTCCTTTTCCAAAAACCGACACAGCTTTAGTATGAAACTAACTAGTTTCTTCGTATTGTTTAGTGTTGACTTTGCACCCGAGTGAACTTGTACGCAAAGCTGGTGCACCCGGCAGCTTTTTCTGATCTGTTCTTGTATGCTGTTTAGACATTAAAACAAATCCGTGAAAAAAAATGTTTGTATATTTAACGGGTTACAGACACTCATCAATTACATTTTTTATTTAAAGCCAATTGAATTTTATAATCTTATCAGTTAACGGTTAATAATCGGTTAACGAGTTCCGGTTGTCGGTCAGGAAAATTACCCGAAATGAGCATCCCTAGTCACGACTGAGCTTTTTCTTCCAGCACTCTGTTTCCTTCTTTGGATACGGTATTTGGAACATGGGGTGGAGATGGGGGCCAACCCCAACCATGCTAAAATCAGCAAAGCAGTTCTTTGTTTTTGCCAATTTCTTTTAGAGGTTCATTCTGGGTTTTGCCAAGGTGGCTGCTCTGATCACGTCGCTGATGAAGGGTGGGCCTTCTAAGCTCAGGTTGTTGGCAGAGGCGGACAGGGCCTTTACCTCACTGAAGGCTCTGTTTTCCTCTGCGCCTGTGTTGGCTCACAACGACCCGTCATTGCCCTTAATTGTGGACGTGGACCGTTAATCCGGGCGTCGACGAGGATGAGCCCTGGTCAGATCAGGTGGTCCCTGTTTCTTACTAGGTTTACCTTTACTATTTCCTGTTTTCCTGGCAGCAATAATGTAAAAGCAGACTACCTGTCCCGCCTCCGTGATATGTAGCAGAGGCCAGTAGATGCCACCCCTATTCTGCTGAAGTCCTGAATTTTGGCACCTGTGGTATGGGATCTGGCTCATCTAGTGGGGACACACGTCTCTCTCTCCTCCGTTCATCCAGGGATAGGTCGCACTGTGCGCTGCCTCGCGGACAGGTACTGGTGACCCACACTGAATAGTGAGATCAGTAGTGCTGCAACAACGATTCGATGAAATCGATAAAAAGCTATTATTAAAATTGTTACATATTGAAGATCAAAATCTTTACTGAACATTCTGTAATTCGTTGAGAACAAAATGATTTTATCCAGTTATCTAACAGCAGTCAGGGTACCTTTGGCTAGCACATGGAGGTCTGTGTGATCCTACATGGATATGCCTCCCCAGACCATTTAGTTTTTTAGTTTTAGTTTAAGTGTTATTTCACTGACCCACCCCACTGAGCAAAATATTTAGAAAGACTTCTTTCTCAGGCAGCATAGCATTGACCATGGCGTTTCCAGACTCTTTCATGTCTGTCATATGTGCTCAGTGTGAAACTGCTCTCATCTGTGAAGAGAACGACGCACTAATGGCAGACCTACCAATTCTGGTGTTCTCTGGTAAATGCCAATCGAGGTGCACGATGCTGGGCTGTGAGCACAGGTCCCACTAGAGAATGTTGGGCCCTCATGGAGACTGTTTCTGACAGTTTGGTGAGCAACATGTACACTAGTAGACCACTGGAGGTCATTTTGTAGGGCTCTGGCAGTGCTCTTCCTGTTCCTCATCGCACAAAGGAGCAGATACCGTTCATGCTGCTGGGTTGACGCCCTTCTACGGCCCTGTCCAGGTCTCCTTGTGTAAAGGCCTGAATATAACCTGAATGGGCTGCTCATGCCCAACTTATGCTACCAGTAGTAACAAGGACACTGGCAACATGCAAAACTGAAGAATCATTTAGGAAAGATAGGGAGAGTGCAAATGTCTGTGTCCACCAACTGCAAAACCATTTCCTATTTGGGGGTGGTCTTGCTGTTGCCTCTCCAGTGCACCTGTTATCAAAACAGGTGACATTGATTCACAATCGTTTATGCTTCCTAACTGGACAGATTGATATCCTTGAGGATTTATTGACTTGGTGTTATACTGTGATGATTGTGTGTTCCCTTAATATTTTTGAGCAGTGCATACTAAATCATTTTAAAAAATCTACGTAAAATTCGGCCCGCAAGGATAAATGAATTGAAAGTTACATAGTGCATCTTTAGGTTTATACTTTTACAGCTAAATGGGTTAATATATCCGTTTTCAATTGACTACTTATGTAGATCGTCCATTCTCTATTATGTTATAGACTAGGCCTGCATTCTTGATCGGGTAATGTACCACCATATGGTCTGGGAATACAACTGAGCGGGAACGTCATGCGTCGGTAACTTGTTTATTAGAGCAATAAGGCATGTCGGGGTTGTAATGTATTGGCAATATAACACGACTAACGTCCCAGTCATACAATGCAGTTTGGTAGGATAGAAATACAGTGCATTAATTTTCTAAAACTCTCAGTGAATTTTTTATATGCAGCTGTTTGTAAAATCAAATGGATGCTTCGAATTGCATGGGGAATTAGCTTGAGGTAAGCAGAGGGTGAAATCTGTACTTCTGTTGCACACAAAAATAGAAAGTAGAGCCGGTTTTATGGTGCGAAATTTCCGTTAACAGTCAAATAAAAAGTAAATCATCCTCATAACAAGAATGAGGAACACAAAATGCACATTGCTTTAACACTATGACACTGAGCAATTGCCTATTAAGCAATCAAAATTCCAACTTCTATATCACGTTTTGTAGCAATATAAAGCCATTATTACGCCACCACATAGTCAAACTGTACTACGATTTTCCTAAGTCAAACGTTGATAATAGTTTTTTAATTAATCCACTCAAATAAGAACGTTGATATTAAATATACAGTATCAATGAATTGGCAATTCAATCAACATTGGTTTCCATGTATGACTATTCTAGCTACATGAACGTGTGCAGTACTGTACTGTTTAAGCTAGCTGACGTTAGCTCGTGTGAGCTAACACAATTGAATAACAAGATAACTGATTTAAGACAAAACACGACTACAACATAGTACATTCTATACAACATTAAGACCATAATATAGTCATATTACATATAACATATGACATATTTAAGCGTCTCTTACCGGGCAATTTCAGAGCACGGGACAAAGCTGCAGCCATTGCAAAATGTAACGGCGTGTAGACTAGATAATATTTCTTCTGAAAGCGACGTGTGCGTTCGTGCGTGTGTGTTTCACTGTTCATTCAGTGGGCGCGTTCGACTCTGCAGGAGATTCAAGACCATTGCTGGCAGATCTCGAAATTACTTTGCATAAAAAACAACCTGTATAATTTTTAAAAATAATAATAATATATTTCATGAGGCTGCACAATGTGCCTGTCTTGGATATCAGAGAGCAAGACAGATATCCAAATTTCCCCTGTAACATTCCCACCTTGTCGTGCCTAAAAGAACTGGTTCCTAATCAATAAACCAGGTTAATTACCAGTTAAATTATATAAACTATAATAATACCATTTGCTTTTTTTGGTGAGCCCCCTACCCCCATTTATCTCCCCTCCCAATTGGTCTTGGCCAATTCCCACCCAGCTCCACAACTCCTTGGACAGATGCGGGATGGTGAAGGGTACTCACATGGTTTATCCAACCAGATGTCACCAAGCCAGACGATTCTTTTTTACAGTGCACATCTAACATAGAAGCCTTTAGTGAGCTCATGTGTGGGGTGATTACACTATACACTCACCTAAAGGATTATTAGGAACACCATACTAATACTGTGTTTGACCCCCTTTTGCCTTCAGAACTGCCTTAATTCTACGTTGCATTGATTCAACAAGGTGCTGAAAGCATTCAGCCTGCACAGTGCTAACAAGGCATGATGGATCCATGTTCTCATTCTGTTTACGACAAATTCTGACTCTACCATCTGAATGTCTCAACAGAAATCAAGACTCATCATTGTTGTGGCTTCACAAATGCTTTGCTGCATACCTCGGTTGTAACGAGTGGTTATTTCAGTCAAAGTTGCTCTTCTATCAGCTTGAAGCAGTCGGCCCATTCCATTCTCCTCTGACCTCTAGCATCAACAAGGCATTGTTTATCACAACTGAATATACACACAAGGTGTTGCTTGCTGGAGAAGACGTGGCTAGGTACATGATCGGACTGATCTATCCAAAATCCCGGGCAGCAAAAGTCAGAAAAGCCATAGTTAAACTCTAACCACTGACTATCATGATATATGTAGCTTGTCCTACACCACGCAGACCGCAATAATAGCTACTATTTACATTTGTAATGGCTTTTTGTTCTGCAGAATAATCTACAATTATATAAATAAATTATATTAGAAATAAAACAAACCAGAAAAAAAGACAAAACTATACAAGACAACAGGGCATAAAGAACTCAGCGGATGCTACAAGGGACAAGAACAACAAAGAGCATGCACAGCTATCAAGTCTTCTTAAAGACATCAAACCTTTTTAAAGCAGCTCGTGGTTTATGGTGCATTCAGGTGGTCCAGGAGTTCATGAACCTGGGGGCATGTAGGAACAGGCTATCCATCGACCTGGTGGGGTAATGGAGGGAGAAGAGATATGGAAGTGCATTGATACACTGAACATTCAGGATGGTTTTAAATCCATTCCAGAATTAGATGGGATGTCAAAGCAGGAATGCCAGGATCAATGTGAGGTGATTATGGTTCTACACACATCCTGGCATTCTGGTCATTGTATTGTTTTGATCAGTGTCTTTTTGGCATTCATTTAGGATTCTGCATAGGGTTAGCAGTGTTTTTAAGGTTTAAAATGAAATTCTAGAGGCTGGGTATAGCTGTAATTTTCAGCATTCTCCAGCAGATCACTTTCATAGAGAGATGCATTACAGAGACACTTTTTTTTATTGATGTGCATGAACTCTACACATGTGATCAAGTGTCATGAGAGTAAGGTTTTTGCAGTTTCCCAAAACAAACTACAAATTGCTGCCATGGCAAGTTTTTTGTTTTCCAAAATAATCATGGTATGTGGGATCAAGTTGCAAAATGTCCTTCTAGAGGCTGGGATAGGAATATATTCCAGCATCAATCGTGTTTGTTTGTCTGATTGGCAGTGCATGGACGAGCTCTCCTGAGCATCTCCTGGGGCGCAGATGGCTCAGTGGGTAGGGAGTCAGACTTGTAGTCAGATTCGATTCCCGACTGAGCCAAATGTCGTTGTGTCCTTGGGCAAGACACTTTACCCTAATTGCTCCCAGGTCGTTGCTGTAAATAAGAAATTGTTCTTAGTCAACTCACCTGGTTAAAAAAGGTTAAAAAAGGTTAAAAAAAATAAAACAACAATCCTGTTGATGTGAGAGACCAAAAGTTCCTCCAGCTCGTAGCTTTAACTAGTTGAACCCTGTCCATCCTTCTCAGACTCCATGCACTGACTCATTAATTGTCCAGATGCTACTTGCCATTCCCGCACTGGTCAGACGTGTCGGTTTTGTAAGATTGTACTTATTGCCGGATGTTTCTCCAGTCTGAGAACCTAGTTTGACATGTACAGGATGTGGAAACAATTTAAACTATATATTTTTTTAATTTTCCCAAATTTATCTCCCCTCTCAATTTCCACTGACCCTTCCTTATCGACAGCTCCACAACTCAAGGACACAAGACACTTGGCACAGCCGGAATCAAACCGGCAACCTTCCAATTACTAGTCTGACTCTCTAACTTCTGAGCCATCTGACCCCATCATGCGTGGGATGATTACACTCACCAACTATATTTCTGTGATTGAATTTACAGGCGCTTGATCTCCACACAAGGAGTTGCTGGAGAGCAAATTTGCACTGTATTTATCCCAAATAAACATGAACTCTGCCAATTTACACATATCTTAAAAGCTTTGAAAGCTATTTGTTATTATAATTTGTTTTCAAATGTCTTTTTGTAAAAATATAGGCTGTAAGAGAGGTATAGAAGTACCCACCTGTCTATCAAGTGGTCATAATAATGTTATAATGTTACATTATAAAAAACATAATGTTTTGGCTGTAGACAGGTGGGTACTTCTATACCTCTCTTCTGTATGCTATTCATTAATTTATATAAATAATGCAAGCCATTAAATAATATAATATTCAAATATGTCCTCAGTATCTCATGTTTAATATTATAAATGTAAGATTTTCTGTCCCTAAAATTATTTTTGACAGCTGATTACATAAATATTATATAGCTTTGTATTTTCCACACATAGTAGGACTGATAAATTATTATATATAACATTCACTTGTGCATTTATAGGCTAACAGAGAGAAAGCTATTAGCCTAACAGATACAACCTCTCATACAATAGGGAGTCAAAGTTTATGTAATATTGTCTATCAATCTAATATTTTTTATAGATAACATTTATTAACCATTTGCATTATGGATCTATAAACCATTGCAAAGGGACCACACCAAGTCACAATAAGCACGTTTTGCACATGTTATTAACAAATAATAACAATTTGAGGATATCCAACAATTGTACTATTTCTTTGCACCCACAACCTGCATTCAGAATGACTGCAATGATGAAATGCTAGCTGACCAAGACTAGCTAAACTATAAAAATTGGAACAAACATCTCCCTAATGGGTGTAATAAATCTTCACAGGTTTGTATGCTTATAGATTGGATAGGGTTAGAAAAATACATTATTAACTAATTTTTATGATATAGTAGTCAGTTAAAGTCCAAAGATATCAAGACAACTTGCATCAAAGCAAAAATAACTTTCAAACAAAGCATTCTGGGAAATAGTGATGATTCCCGTGTCAGTGATAAAATGTCTATCTCTCAATTAAATCAAAAAAATGTAATTACAGTAAGTTACTGATGAAAGTTTGAAAATTGCTAACAGTGTAATGTTACAAATGTTTGGGATCTAACAAATATTGCCAAGAAACATCCTCTCACTTTCAACTAAACATGTGTAAATATTTGTATGAACAGAAAAACTTCAACAAGACATGAATGGAAGAAGTTCTACAGACATGTGACTTAACAGAAATTGAATAATCTGTCCCTGAACAAGGGGTCAAAAGTAATAGTATTTGGCGTGGGCACTAGCTGCATTAAGTACTTTAGTGGATCTTCTCCTCATAAACTGCACCAAATGTTCCAGTTCTTACTGTGAGATGTAACCTGACTATTCCACTAAGGCACCTGCAAGTTCCCAAAATTTCTTGGGGTAATGACCCTAGACCTCACCCTCCAATCTAACAGGTCCCAAATGTGCTCAATGGGATAGAGATCTGGGCTCTTTGCTGGCCATGGCAAAACTCTGACATTCCTGTCTTGCTGGAAATCATGCACAGAACGAGCAGTATGGCTGGTGGCATTGTCATGCTGGAGGGTCATGTCAGGATGAGTCTGCAGGAAGAGTACCACATGAGGGAGGAGGATGTCTTTCCTGTAACACAAAGCATTGTGATTGCCTGCAATGACAAGATCAGTCCGATGATGTTGTGACATACGCATTAACGGTAATTCCTATGTTTGAATATCAATGACAAATTAGCTTTAGATTCAAAGAGGTAATATTAGATGTCTGGAAATTATACCTCTTCCACTTGGTGGGATAGTTTGTCCACACATTGTTTGTAGCAGGATGACTAGACAAATAGTTTTTGGAAATGTTTTGATTAATATCATTTATTAACAAATTAAACAAATTGTTTCTATTAGCTTGTGGTTATACCCCCAGCTGGCTAAATAAAACTAATTGAAATTGTCCAAATATATCAATGAGCTTTAGCTTTAGTGACTTGTATGATATGTTAATGCAACCTTACTTAAAGGCCAACTTGGGTCATGAAAAAACATTAAACTGCACTTCTTTCCCAATTTGAAAACCAACATGTTGTGCGTTTGGTGATGTCTGTTTCATGGAAGCTGTGGTAGTCTATTGCCAGGTATGACAATTCTGTGGCCAAATATTTTAGAAATGTTTAGATTTATAGGTATGATGAGAAATAGTTCATCTATGTAGTTTAAAGAGTTTAAACATTTAAATTTGGGGGTTTTGCCTGTTTTTTATTATGGACTGGAAAGTAGGCAACACAATAACATTTTGAAATCATTCTAGGTAATCTAGATGCCACAGGCAGTTGTAAGAAGCATGCGTAGAGATGAGACAGATATGGGACACAGATAAAAGGCATCATGTTCATACAAGATCAGGAAGGAAATGATGTGTCAAAAACACACACAAACACTAACTTACTGACTCATGCTTTCATCTTACATTCTTATATTTCAGTGACACTTAGGCTATACAGTGTTCCTGTCACGATGTGTAGCAACATATGGATAGCAGGAGGCAAATCATTTTCCAATATACATAACTTGTGAGATGACACGGAAAGATCTTAAAACAGTAACACTATCTATGCGTACTTGAAAACGAAACTCTACTGGTTTACTAAACTAGCTAAATCAAACCACTGGAAATTCACATAGGAATACTACTAACTAGAGATGTACTTAATTTTTGATATAGCAGGTCAGTTGTAACATCTACTGTAGGCTACAACACCGACAGGAACAATGGTTGACAAACACTATAGAAACTAGGAAGACTATATACACTTGACTAATGACTGAACACAAAACAGGTGAGGGCAATGTCAAGACTAAACAAGCACAGGAAAGGAACCTGGAATAGAAAATCATATTAAAACACCAAAACACAAAGAAAATATTACATGGCATATACTAACACAAGACTGGGAAAAACTGGGGAACTATGCGTGTAATAACTAAACACAATACATAAAGAATCTAATAAACTCAGTACACAGGAACACAAGGGGAATGATTACAGTTCAGAGAATTTTGATTAGTCTATATTGTATTTGTACATAATACCGGCATGTAGTTTTGCCAAAGCCCTGTGCCTAGGCTAGATCAGTGGTTCACAAACTTTTTCCAGACCTGTACCCCCTCAGAGATTAAACATCCAGCTGCGTACCCCCTCCACCAGGGTTAGTGACAATGCAACCCCCCTCACAGTATATGTTTAAGACAGTTTGTAGCCTATACATATTATACAGCCATAAACAGACAAAATGAGTAACCAATCATTTTGCTCTATATACTTCAGGTATATTAACTAGCATTTAAGTACCATCTGCTTACAGTTGTGTAAAGCGCTTTGGGTTCTTGAAAAGCGCTAAAGAAGTTGAACAAATTGTTATTAGTTATTATTATTATCCAAAGCAACTTAGCATAAGTAAAGAGACATCCACCTCGTTCAACTTATGGTAAAGTGTCTTGCTCAAGGACATAACAAATATGATGGGAATTCGAATCGGCAACGTTCCGACTACAAGTTTGACTCTAACCACTGAGTCATCTGATGCCATCGTTGATACGAAGCATTATGTTGTGGGTATATTTGTCATCAGCAGGGACTGGGTAGTTGGCCAGGATCCAAAGAGATATTATAGGAAAAAACATTTGTGAGGAAATGCAAGGGAGTGATTCAGGCAGCAGCAGTTATACAGTGGGATGGATAAATCAGATTATCTATCCTTCCACGTTGCTCTCCAGTGACTCCTTGTGTTCAGATCGGGCACCTGTGGGTTTAATTGCGGAAGTATAGTCGGTGAACATAATCATCCCATGCATGATCAGACTAAAGGCTTCTGTGTTGAATGAGCATTGTGAAAAGAATCGGAGGGTGACATGTGGTTGGATGAACCATGTGCGCTCCCTTTCGCCATCCCACAGATCTGTTCAGGGCAGCCGCGGTTGGTGGATCTTAATTTGGGAGGACGGGCTCGTATTACTCTCGGGACCGGAGTGAATGGAATGGTGCGCAACGCACAAAACCCGGTGTTTTTTTGTTTTGCACACTGGGTTTTGTGCATTGTACACCATTCCATTCACTCTGGTCCCGAGCGTAATATGAGCCCGTCCTCCCCAATTGACCTTTGGCAAAGCCCCGCCCCCCTTAGTTACTGTTGCTACGTCCGACAAACTTATCTGGGCTCTGGTTTGGTATCAACATTGCTTATGAGGTGAAAGATCTTCCTGCTGAAATTTTATCAAACTTTTACAAAGCACCAAATAAAGTGTCCGATAGAAGTAGGCAAAAGGGGCTGCAATATGTGTTCGAAGGCTATATTAAAGACATAGAGGTGAAACGCAAGGAACAACAAGGCATCCAAATAGAGGCAAAAGCATACCGGTCACAGTCAAAAAATGAACCATCGCATATCCTACTTATCGAGACAGAGGCTGGGATTAACAATATCAAGGAGCAACACTGTTCATGCAAAGCTGGGTAGGTCTCTATCCACTTCTATAATTGTTATTACAAAGCAAACGGACTACGCGAGTATAACGTTGTATTTATTAGCAGCGTGTGCTAGTGTATCAACAACCGGTATGCTAGGTAACGTTAGCTGACAAGGGGATGTTTTGGTTAGCTCCACAGGGTTTTGCACGCACATCATCGGTGGCGGTAACATTAGTCACCTTCAAAACTACCACAACAGCGATTCTGTAATATTAACGTTAGGTGTTTGTATCTTGAATAACAAAGTTAGCTAACATTCAGCTGCTAGTCAAAACATACAATCTTGATTCACGTGATAACTAAACTATCGCTAAACTTGCTTGCTATCTAGCACCTTGAACCAAAATCATAACCTAAAACAGCATAAAACTGTCTAACTAGTATAACTTCACAGTAAGGTTAAAAGGAAAAATTACCTTAGAGCACACAAAAGTGTGCTTGTTGATCCTTGAGGGGTTTAGCTGACTGTGAGGACGTCCACACAGTTTAATCCAAAGACGACACTTGTCAGGATTTGACTTCGGTTTTGGGAAGGGAAAAAAATTGACAACCCCTTCCAACCTCTCTGGGGAACGCGTATCTGTGTTACAAATGCCCCATGCACAACGTTTAACCACATTTTTGATAAAATCTAGACGGTAAAAGCCTGCCAAAGCCAAAAATATGGAGAAGGGTATTCCTGCACAACCGGAGGCTGCAGTTTTAGGACCGCAGTTCTAGGACCGCAGTTTCAGGACCCTAGTTTTCTGTGTCTAGATTGCAGCATGATACAGACAGTCGATTTTTACTTTATTATTACATCCATAAACCTTACCCTAACCTTAACCACTCTGAAACCTTGCTGTTAAGCCCATTTAAAATATATTTATGTGACAGACTTTTCGAAAATGCTCCACTGTAAAGCGTGGTTTGTCCACTGGGGGTTGCCGTAGATGTGAGACTTAACGCAGGGTTATGTTGTGAATGGGGCTAGTTGAGTTCGGTGAAGTGAATACAAATGGTGATTCCAGATTGTGTCCGTGTTTCATTTCCATATAATCATAATAACTACGAAACCAAAAATTACTCGGTTACATTTACATGCTACTGAACGAAGAGTGAAGCCCAACTGAACATCTGGGTATTTTAATCCGTAGTGGACATAATTTCACTGTCTAACGTTCAAATGTCTATAACATTTATTTAAATGAACAAAAACCTCTAAATTAGTAAAAGTCTATAGACGGGACGGTTATTAATGTGTAGGTTTCAAGCGTCAACACAAAACTAGGGTCCTGAAACTGCGGTCCTAGAACTGGGGTCCTAGATCTGCAGCCTCCGTTTGTGCAGGAACATACTACTGAAAATATAAGACGCCTGTGTTAAAAGTCAATGGAGCGCTGTAAAAAAATGTGGGACCTCTGTGTGAGCTCGTTCTTGGCTGCGCTGTGATTGGTCAATCTACATTCTAGGGTGTGGCTTAGCCAAAGGCGAATTAAAGGAGAATTCCGGGCGATTTCAAAACGTAGCTCTGTTGTTTGCATATCGGAAGTGCTGTCAGTAGTGTTAATAACTCAAACAATCTGTATTGCCAAAACCATGTTTACCTTTTGCTCCAGTATACAACCGTTTCACATTTACGGGGCAAGTTAAAAAATGTGCTTTGAGCCACTAAACATGTTCAAAATGTCATTACTAGTCCATATCCATGTGCAGTTATTCCTTATAGTGAACACAGCGAATTTGAACAAATAAGTTTGTGTACATACCTCTGTTTATTTCCCATTCTCCAGTAAAGTCCACACTAGTCAATTGTCAAAGTCATAAAATGCAATATTCCAAAACATATTTTTTCTGCAAAAAAAACAATTTGCCGTGGGTATATCCATAAACTACTTTCACAACATTGATCGGCTGTAACGTGACAATTAGCCTTTCGCCGAGCCCCGCCCCCCTTAGTTATTGTTGCTACGCCCGACAAACAAATGGTCAAACACCCGACCAGTGCAACAGATTGCCATAACGGAAAAGGTATACCGTGCGTGTCAGTTACCTTTTTTGGAGCATTAACTCTGCGATATCCTCAAGATCGAGGCAAAAGGGGTTACAGTATGCAGTGG